>VZRM01003709.1:79963-150382 GCA_013397955.1 Grantiella picta | reverse complement strand
CGGAGGCTCCCTGGTGGCTCGCTGGCCGGCTGGTCCTGGGCCCGGACTGGGCAGAGGGCACAGCGCCTTGGTGGGGAATGGGCTGTTCCTGAGTGCCAGCAGGGCAAGCAGTGGCTCTGGGCTCCCAGGCAGCAGGGAAGCAAACCAGTAAGATCCAGTCACCGCGCCAAAGGGAAAAGGAGGGAAAAAACCAGGCAAAAGCCGAGTGGCAACTGTATTTCTCCTCGGAGTGATTTCAGCCTGTGGCTCCTGGGGCCTGATCCTCCAGCAGAGCAAGAAACAAAACCCCCTTGCGCCCCACAACTCTCGCAGGAAATCCTGGGCTGGCTCGCAATTACAGCGATATCCCCGGAGCTGGGGGGGGGGACAGCGACCATCCCGGACACAAAACAAAAGGAACATAAAAACAAAGATGGGATGGGGTTAAAAGATATCCCCAAGACAGCCAGCATACAGATTGTATCTATAAACCATCAGTCCTGGACATTGTCAGCCTGTAGGTTCTGTACATTAACACTGTACGCTGTTTTCTCACTGAGAAATGCCTTGAGCATCTAAGAAAATAATCTGCCGGTGTTGTGCCAGCTATGCCTATATATCTGTAAACCCTGGCCAAATTAAGTACTGAAGATGTGTGTGACAGTTCTGAGTTTTTTGCAGCATATTGTTTGGTATTGTCATATACAAAGCATATGACAATAAGGTTTTTAAGAGTTAGGTGCTTCTCATGTTGAAGATAGTGGATGTGTCAGTGAAGAGATTTGCCTTGATTACAAGTGTCCTATTCTCTGCACCTTAGTGCAGAAAGTAGATGGATGATAAGCCATTTGAATTGGCATGAACAGCAGTTAGTCTTGTGTCAAAAGTTGCTTTTAAACAGAAGGTGAGTATATGCATTATTTCTTAAACCTGTGTCAGCAGAATTAGGGGTTTACATCCAAAACTTGGTGTATTCATAAAGGCTTAGACTTGGTGTAGATATGTTGAAGAGGAAGTGGGTCCGTTAAGCCAATAATGGCAAACTCTGCTTTTGTAGAACTTCTTCAGCTGGAGAAACAAGCTTCCTTATTTTTCTTGTAACTTGGAGTTCTGTCAGTCTTCTCTACTCAGATGTACTCTTCCAAACACTTCTAGGTGATTGACAACAGTACATATTTACTATTGTAAAATGAACAAATAGTTATTCTACCTCATCATACATACTGTAGCTAGATTGGTAAATATGTTTTATTTGGCAGAAGCTGTTTTTAAGGAAATACAATTTAATTCTGGGTGTAAAACACCATGTATTCTTATATACATAGATATGTCCATATATAAGAATATTTTTTGGGGGGCAGGAAAACACAAATCATCATTTAAATATTAGTGTGATAATTTGAAAAACAAATATAGAAAATGTTCAGGAACATTTTTTTTAGTGCACCATAAAAGGATATCTTCTGTACAGCCATTGGAAAGAGTTTGTTGCTCCTATGTATTTACTATTTCATAAGGAATCTGCATCCACCAAAGTTAATAGGAGCAAGCTGAGTGTCTGAATAGTTAAAGAATTCAGACTAATTTAACTTTATTTACATGTCAAAGAACCAAGTGACCCCTAATTTGTATGTTACACTGACAATGTTGAATAAATGTAGGATGAAAAAATACATGCTGAGCAGAGAAATCTTTTGAGAATGGGCATTTGAGTGTGTGCTTCAAAATAAAATAATTAATCTGCTCCTTTAGTTGCTTCAAATGAATTTTGTTGTTGTGTGGTGGTAACAGCAATTTCATAGGAGAAAGCACTACCTCGCAATCTCTGCAAAACTAATCCCAGACAGGTGTGAAATAAAGTAAGGTAGATGTCTGATTAATGGTGATTAGCTTTGTTGCAGCAATAGAATGCTATAAATAGTGAGTGTTTTTTTCTTTCAACTTCCTTGAGCTCAATGGCAGAAGACTCGGGAAGAATCTGTTCTTGTGCATGACTGCAACTGTGTATGAACAGCTGTTACTGATAAAATTATAGAAGTTTTTCAGCATTCACCTTTCATTTACTGTAATTATTGAAGCTGGCACGAACAAAGAGCAGGAAAGCAGGAGAAAACAAAGGGAGAATCAGCATATAGGAAACCCTAGGAAGCTGTACACATGATGTTGGCCACAAAGAAGAAAACATGCCACAGGTTTTAAGTATTATTAACTCTGTGCAAAGAAGTAAGATGTGTTATAACTGGATGACATAAGTCCAAAAGTTACCAAAGTTTTAGAAGTTAAAAAAGTTTTGAAAGTTACTGGGAGTGTTCCAGGAATAACACAAATGTTTTTTCAGGCTAAACTCAAGTTTAAATCTGAAATGTTCTGAAAGCACATTGTTCCCTCAATGAGTAATGCTGATATTGAGACTACACTGAGGCATGACTGTCCACAAATTTTTTTGTCCTTTGTAAGTTTTCAAAGCATAAATGGCATGGAATAATCAAACTACCTAATTTGTACATTCTACTTAGTGTTTATCAGTAGTGTGGTGTTTTATCCCAGAAACCCTGATGCAGATGAAGTTGCCAACAGAAAAGCACTGTTGTTGATTTCATTATGCATTTGAGAATGTGGTGTGGCTATTCCAGAAACAAAAATAAATCCCACCAAACAAGATTCCTCCTTTGTCAATCTGTTCAGGCAGAATCATGCAACAAACTACTGTTATGAACAGTATGATTTAGTTGAGCCCTACTATAGTGGTTCAGCTCATCTTTCTGTGAAAAGCAGGTGGTGCGCAATAAAATACATGTATTGCTTGAAATAAGCAACAGAACATTAGAATATTTGTGAAAGTGGAAGCACATAATGATTCAGTAAATTAAAAAGAGAAAGGCTATATCAGTATTGCCCCAGCACAGCTGACCTATGTGTTGACAGTTTCACCTGGGAACTGTGCTGTTTGTAATAGACCTGTGTATGGAAGGAGCATCTGTTACAAATGAATAAGAGTAGGTAGTGTTGACTAGTGCCAGAGTATGAGTTTGTTTTTGCCTCCGAGTGGATACATGGATGTCTACCCAAGGCCCTGTTCTCACTGATTATCTATGTCTTTTGTTTTGTATCTAGGACTGTTGTTGTTTGTATTGTGTTGTTTGTATTGTTTGTATCTGTGATTATTGGTGAAGTACTTTGAGACTCAGTCTCAGCTACCAAAAGTCTGTTGAAGGAGGATTTGTTTTTACAAATGAAATTGTGGAAAGGGCAGTTAAAATTTGAAATATGTTATGATTCTCTCCTCCACCCCACAATCTTATCTGCTCTAAAGAGATGAGTGCATTTAGATCCGTAAGCCTTTTGAAGTTAACTGAAAAATGCTTAAATCTTGGTAAATATCACCAAATGTGGGTCAGAAGAGTATTTTTCCAGATGGGGTTAGCTGCCTTTAAGTTAAATCTAAGGTAAGAGTGTAGGTTTCTGTTATGTAGGAACTTGGTGTAGCTGGATGTGAAAGAAACCCAATCTGTTAGAGATTCTTGGAGTAAACAGGAATCAAAGTAGAAATTACTAATTTAATTATGATATAGCCATGAAATCAACCTAAAGAGATCCCATTCTTGATCATGCTTTTATAAGCTAAGGTATAAGATAGTGAACATGGTTTAGGAACATTTTTAAATTATCCATTAGGAAAAAATATTTCGATTCTAATAGTATTTGTTCTTACGGCACAAAATATACATTACTGTCTAGTCTTATTAGTGTCTCTGTCACTGTTCTTGAGCTGTATGCTCACTGGACACTAGCATAAGTTTCTTGGTCCTTAGCTAATTCATTGCTCTAATGATAATCTTTGTCAAACATCCTTGTACTAAAGGAGAATATTTCTGTGAGTTAAGGAAACTTGCCTTTATTTGCTTGTATTTTAAAGCCATCACAAAAGAGTTTTTAACTTCTAAGTCTTCAATGTTAATGTTAATTATCTTCCTTATATTAGAAAATATTGGAAAAGTATGCTGAAAGGTATTCCAGCCCACATTTCTGGGTGAATAGAGTCATCCAGAAAGTCAAACAGAAGGCTTCTGTAGCAGCAACGGCAAACTGAGGCGGCCAGAAAAATGCGAAACCCATAGAAGTTGAAAATTATGGCATTGTTCTTTATTGCTTTTGGGAACTGATCAGGCTTGGGGAACTGATGATCAAGTATGGAACTTATATTTTGCTCTGATAATGGATTTACAAAGCACTGTAAGTGCCACTTAGTCTCATAGACCAGAGCAGTAAAAGCAATTGAAATTAAATGCTGAAAAATAAAGGCATCATTCTTGTAAGAATAGGTTCTTACACAGCTGTCCAGGTACTTGGAGGATCTGATGTTTGCCTTTTTGAAATGTTCTGTCTAGGTGGTGTTGAAATGAAACATTTACATTGATAGTTAAAACCTTTCAAAGGTGGTTTGCAAAAAGGAACAATAAAAACAAACAAGTAAAAAACCCAAATGAACCTAAAGTACTCCTTTGTAAAATTTGCTGTAACTCAGTTATCTTTTGCGAGGAGAAATAACGATTCTTACAATACTTATCTTTTATACATCTGTTTGTTTGTTTTTAAAAAGAAAATAATAGTAGTCTGGAAACAGAGATGCTGTGTAGTTGTCTTGTGGAAAAAACGCCAGACAATAAAGGACATGTTCTTACACCTGTGTTTGAATAACGCTGATTAAACTCTCTTTTCATTCTTTTAATTTCTTGTGAACAGAACCTGATGCTTAGAAGTATTTTCATACACAGCAGCAATCTTCATGCCACTTGAGTCTCTCCTGTCATGAGACTGTATTTTTTTTTGGGGATGGTTATGATGTGTGCACATGGTCATCATTAACAATGATAGGATTAGTGGCTTATCTCAGAGTGCAGACCACCAAGCAGCTGTCTGACTGACTTGGCCCATTATTAAAAGAGAGATTTAGAGATCAGAATCTGTTTATCTCAGTACCATTCCTCTAATCCATTAAGTACTCTTCTAAGTGAATTTTTGTGGGGAGGTTTGATCTGGGAAGTTACAGGTGTTGCGTGTCATAGCAAAAGGATTTAGTCTAAACTCCATGACAAACACTTGAGAAACCTTTTTAATCCCCCAAGTGGAGGAAAGGTTTTTGGCAATGTTAAAACTCAAGGCAAAACTCAGGCTGTAATTTAGTCTTTAGATAAAGGAGCAGATATTCTTTAAAGATATGTTGAAACACATGGAAGACATGGAAGTGTTTATTATAGTCAGCCAGCAAGGCTTCACAAAGCACTGTGTCTGACTAATCTTGTGGGCCTTGTATGATGGAGTAACTGTATCAGTGGACAAAGGAAGAGCTAGAGATGTCATGTATCTGGGTTTCTGTAAGACCTTTGATATGGTGTGAACCTGCCCCTTCTTACTGTTAAATTGGAGTGAAGGAAGTTTGATGGATAGGCTCTTTGATGAATGAAGAATTAGCTTGATGGCTGCATCCAAGGAATTATGGTCAATGGTTTAATGTCCAAGTGGAAACAGTAATAAGTGGTGTCCCTCAAGGAATCATACTGTTTAATACCTTCATTATGATGTAAGCAGTGGAAAGTTGCACCCTCAGCAGATTTCCAGGTGGCACCAAGGTGCAGTTGACACCTTTGACTGGGGGCCTGTTGGAACGTCACAAGGTTCAACAGGGCCAAGTACAAGGTCCTGGGTGCGTTGTCTCTGGGCTGGGACAACCCTTGGTATCTGTGCAGAGTGGGGGATTGATGGATTGAGAGTAGCCTTGTGCAGAAAGAATTGGGGGTACTGGTGAATGAAAAATTGGACATGAGATGGCAGTGTGCACTTGGAGCCTGGAAAGCCAGCGCTGCATCAAAAGTCTGGCCAGCAGGTCAAGCGAGGTGATTCTTCTCTGGTGAGATCCCACCTGGAATCCTTCCCTCTCTGTGGTACTCGGAACAGGAAGGACATGGACCTTGTATAGTGAGTTTAGAAAAGAGCCACAAAAATTATCGGAGAGATGAAGTACCTCTCCACTGAAGACAGGCTGAGACAGTGTGTTTTTTAGCCAGGAGAGAAGAAGGTGCCAGAGAGACCTTGGAGCAGCCTTTCAGTATATGAGGAGGGTGCATAAGAAAGCTGTGGAAAGAGTTTTTACCTTTTTGTCAATAAGAGGATACGGAACAATGGTTTTGAACTGAAAGTGGGTAGATTCAGTTCAGACTGACAGAAGAAATTTTTTACAGGGAGGCAGGTGAGACACTGGAACAGGCTGCCTAGAGAATTTGTGGATGCTCTTATCTCTGGAAGTGTACAGGATCAGGCTGGATGGGGCTTTGAGCAGCCTTGTGTAGTGGGTGGCATAGATGATCTTCGAAGGTACCTTCCAACCCGAACTGCTCTGTGATGCTATGAATGGACTGCTTTGGTAATAAGTAATTTCATGGAATTAGAGATGTTGCACATCTTCCTAACCTGATAGCTGTAAGAAACAATATTTTATACATATATTTTTTTCCCCTCTGAAAACACAAAATGCACCTAAACATAGTTTTGTTTTTCTTGATAAGAAGAGAATATGGAGAAGAAATAACATGAGATTTTTTTTCTACTGTGTTCCGTTTCCTCTTGGTCTCTGTTTATCTCAGCGCTGAATTGGTAAATAAGTTAAAGGAGATAATAAACATTTACTCTGACTGATGCAAAGCTGGATTTCATTTAGGTGACTATCTCTCCTGGTTTAGCAGTTTATTTCATAGAAAGGCAGAACAGACAAATGAGGAGTGAATTTGCTTTCATCTGAATGTAAAATTGAGTATTTTTTACAAACAGAACAGAGATTCACTGGAATTACTGTATTTCAGTAAATTGACTAACAGCATGCTTCACAGAATCACAGAACAGTTTGAGTGGGAAAGGATCTTAAAGTTCCAGCCCCCCTGCCATGGGCAGAGATACCTCGCGCTGGACCAGGTTGCTCAGTGCCCTATCCAGCTTGGCCTCGAGCACCTCCAGGGGAATGGAGCATTCACAGCTTCTCTAGGCAGCCTGTGCCAGTGCACCACGACTCCCACAGTTAGCATCAGTAAGGTGGCTTGTCTTGCAATTCTTTAAGCTTGGAATTTAATACCATTGATATTCGTAGAAATCCACAAACATTCTCTGCCCAGAACAGTTTTTGTTCTCTTGGTGTTTATTTATTTAATTGCATTCGTCCTTGCCTCTCATCCACAAGACAAGGTAATAGTGATTTCAGATTCACTGTGATTTTCTTCTGTGTTTGACTGCACAACATAATAAGACACTCCTATTAATTATTAGATTTAGTTAGGGTTAAGAACTAAACTTACGGTAATCTGCAGATTTTAGCCTTTGAACCAAAACCAATAGCTTAATTGTGGCTGCACTCTCTAAAACAAATGCAAACATCTGATGCTGATCAGTGAAGTTAGTATGTATGCCTTTAAATTGTTTCTTCGTAGAAATTTATGACACAAATATTCTCTGGGTAATGACATTCTTGTGCTTGGCTTTGTTGTTTGTTTTGTTTTGTAAATTTACAACCACATTAGTTTTATTAGTGGAGTTTTCATTTGGTTATTCTCAGAATATATTCGGAAAATGTTTCGGTTTACAGACTTTCTTGGTCTACAATTTCATGTACTAAAGTGAGAAGGATAGATTTAAATATTTACATTGCATTTTTTCTCTATGGACGTTTCCCATTAAATAGTATAAAACCAGGAAAGCAGGAGGAGATTGTCTTTTTGTTGTTTAAAAATATGATGGGATTTTTTAAACTGGCAATTATGCTATATATGAGTATATGACTTGTCAGGCTGCTAGGACATTTTCTTTAGTTAGAATAGCTTAAAAAAGGGGTGAAAACGATGGTGAAAATATCTTGTTACACTTTGGCTTTATATTTTAGTTGTTTTTATTTTCAAGGAGTGACAGTATTTTCTGGAATAATCTATACAGGTCATCACCTTCTGTATCTGTTTTTTTTGTCTTGTTTACATGGTACCAAGCTACTTCTGCTTAGTGACATGGAATTTTCTTATACCTTCCTATTTCTTTGCAACCATTTTTTATGTGCATAGAGGATCAAAACTCTGGGAAAGTAGTCAAAACAGAGCCATAAGCAAGACAAATGTTTATTTGATGATTGAGTATATCTGTCTTATTTAAAACAGTATTTCAACCTACCAATCTAGACTGTAGTTTAGGCACAGTGATATTAATTGTATATATCACTGTGCTCAATAACTCAGGCTTGTTTGTTGGTTTGGAAAGGTTTCTTTTTGTGGGTATTTTTGATGGGGTTTTCGTGTGTGTGTGTGTGTGTGTGTGTGTGTCTTTTGAAAGGGTGGTATGCATTTTTTTTAACCAAAATACATGGTTGCACAAAATGCCAGCAACCTGTCTGATAACCTCTTTCTTTATTTATTGTGGAATTTGTTTTCTGACATGAGATAAAGCATAAGAAGTAAAATAACTGCACTAGTCATTTTTTAAGTTCATAATAATCGTAAACATTACATTTATTATCAGCTTCAAAGAGAAAGTACTCTAGTATCTTGGGGCTCAGTCTGGATGGTTCCATAGTTCAGTTTCAGCTTGTAACTGTAGAGGGGATTTTCTGATCCTTTAATTGTTTTTGTAGCTGGTTTTTGACTTCTTTCCAACTCAACATCATTACTGAAGTACAGATAATGAGAATTGAACAGTTACGTGTATATAGTTTTTATTACAAGTATAGGAGTATTGCTAGTTGGAATACCACTATTGAGGTGTGTTCAAGGAGTGAAACAGCCTACTGAGCCATGACATTAAGCTATTCATGTTTAGATGACTGCTGCAACTTAAATGCCCTCCTAAGTAATTGCATTTTAGGGAGGGCTTATTCATTGTTTGACAAGCTTACATTCTTATATTTATTTAACAGTATTTGGATGCACAATATTTACCTCTTTCTGTTTTACAGGTTATTCTAGTATACTTTTCAACATCATATCGTCATTTTTTTACCAGTTCACAGCTTTTGCATCACCTACGGGTGTTATCAGTAATAATTTCATATTTTTATTTTATCTCATAGCTGAAGGTTTTGTAAGGTTTTTTTAAGTCTTAATATTGTTGGGATCCTGTATGGAACACAGTTGTCTGTTGAGAACTTTTGCCTGTGTAGTTTCCTACTAAACTGTTTGAACAACTGTTACTTCATGCATGCTTCATTCATCTGTTGTATGATCAGTTGCTTAGCTGATGCCTAGTTCTTCAAGACCACTGACTTCATGCAGCAAACCATCTGAATACTGTAACTCCTTAGGTTTTGGTTTGCAATCTCTTTGTCTCACCTCTTTTCCACCTTTTGGGGATTTTTGGATAGTAGTCAGTAGTTTCAAGTCAGACTGCCTTCCTAGGCAGTCTTTCTAAACCCTTTGGACCCCCTTGAGTGACATTCTCACTTGAATAAATCCTTTGTATTGTTTTGGTTCAGTGGGTGCTCTTTCACTGTCATTGCAATTGTGGTCTGTGCTTCCCTGAACAAAAACAAAAGCTTGAAAATTACGTTGGGTTTCTTCTGTGTTAATAAATATTCTACAGCAGCAGTTTAGTGAGGGACCTCTGTGGATTGTAATTGAAAAAAAAAAGTGAGGTCTTATGTGGAGCCCTAGAGTTCATCATTTGACTTTTTCCCTTAAAAATGATTGAGATTTCCCATGTTTTTTGCTTACCTTACAGTTTTCTTCTCTTATCTCCTCTCTAATCCAGGCTGGTTTCATTGTTTTTCATTTTTCTTTTTTCTTTGTTTTGTATAATAGTGTCTGTCTAGGCTATTTCATAAAATGTTCTGAAATGACTCCCAGTTGTTCCTGTTTTAAATCTTAAATCCAGTTATTTACACTTCTGATTCTGTGAGGTTTTTGCTGAAGTAGCTCTCATGAACACAACGTGCTTATAACATGCCTCTGCTAGTGGTGTTGGACTTCTTTTGTTTACACATAGCAAATGGTGTACCGTTGTAATCATATGCTCCTGTAGTTACTTTTGACTGTGGTTCTGATGCATGCTCGTTTTCTTAAGAGATATTTCTGTATGGTGCTTTTCTGGTTTAGGAATCACAATTTTGAAACTTGCAGAAATACCAAGTTGCTTTGCTTGTGACCTTTAGCATCAGTTACATGGCCTTAGGAGATTATACTTCTCCGTTTTCATGAAAGTGTTTAAGGAGTCCCACTTGCTTGTCTGTCACATTAGCTGTGACTGTTATCTGCTATGGCATCAGCTTTTGTGTTAATTTTTCCCTATTAGAATTTAAACCAAAAATACAAAGATCACTGGCTGCCAGCCAATTCTGAAGTATGAAATAAAGCCAACCACTGAACTTCAACTTGTGTAACTCTTTTCTTTAGTTACACCTCCTTTTTCAAGTCTGTATCATATATCAGCAATTCTGTGTTTATCACCTGTCTGTAATGTTTGTACAAACAGTTCAATCTCTCAGTTTCATTATTCATTTAATTTTAATCCTTCTTCCATTTTTCTGCTGAATAAGTTCACTTCCCTCACCATCCTCCCCTTCGCTTTCAACAGTGTGAGGATATTCTGACCTCTCTGGCCAGCCTGCATTTCAGAATGCTTTTCTTCCTCTTCTAACAATGAAAATTGCCCACATTTTGCAACTTCCATCTTCCACAGAAATCCAGTGACTAGTCCCCAGCACAGAACTGTGTAATGTATTCTTTGCCTGTCCAGGAGTTCACCTCCAGGTTTTTTTGTTTTCTTCTGGTGTGGAACAGAAATGTGTAAACTGGGTGTCAGGATGATAAATGTTGGGTGTTTAGGTATTTATAATTTACAATACTCAGAGTAATTAATCTGAAGGAGTGTACTTCAGGGACATGTACCATATTGCTGTCATTATTTCTATTAAATAGTGTTGACCGATCCCTTTGAGCTATTTGCCGTGTATTGCTTGCATCCAAATAGAGTGCACTGTAATGACATAACTATCCCAGCTGTCTGTGCCTATGCTTCAGGGTACCTGCAGGCTTCTCCTGTGTATGGCATGCACAGTGGTCATAGCTCATTCACCTTGGGAGCACTGTATCACTATACAGACTATACACCACTGCCTTTGTGTAAGGGTCAATGCTTGGTGAGTGCTGGTAGCAGCTGCTTAGCTCTTTTGTGAAATATGAAAATAGCTTTAGGTTGCACCTTGAGGAGCACTAGCTCTAGAGGCCTGCTGTAAGGAGTTCTGCATCTTCTGCAGAGGACTAGGATCTGTCCTTAGAAGGTGAGTGCTTCTTGTTATCAAGGAGGAACTGGATGTTCCAGGACATAACTGCAGTAGGAATAGTCCAGGATGCTTAGAGGATACTTTCTCCACTTGCCATCATCTAGGTGTCAGACTTTCATGAATAGATTTAATCTTACAAAAATGAGAATTTGGGGCCCATAAGGCCAGTGCTTACCTGTGGGACTGTGTTTTCTTGTGTAACTACGGAGACCAGAAAGTTTTTACATAGTTTTCAGATGTGTACTAACACAGCTGAGGCACGGTCAGGACTTGACACTCTACTGATGCAGATGCAGCTTGAACACTCTGTGGAAAAGGTTACCTTATCTAGTAGAGAGAGCACTTAGCCTTCTTTTCCTTCTGCCTGGTGGGCAATGAGTTTGAGGTTGAGCTCCCCAGTACAAGAGAGGTAGGCATGGAACTTCTGGAGGGATTCAAGCAAGGAGGGCCTAAGGTAATGAAGGGACTTGGAATACCTCTACTGTAAGGAAATGCTGAGAGAGCTAAGACTGTTCAGCCAGGAGAAAAGAACCCTCAGAAGGGTTCTTACCAATTTATATGAATACCTGAAGTGAAAATGCAAAGAAGACAGAGCCAGGATCTCTTCAGTGATGCTCAGTGATAGGGCAAGAGGCCCTGTGTGGCAGAGGCTGAAACACGGGAGATATGAATGTCAGGAAACACTTTTTCACTGTAAGGATGACTGAGCACGGGCACTGGTTTCCCAGGGTGGTTGTGGCATATCCCTTCTGAAGAGATGTTAAAAAAAAACACCTGCACATGGTCCTGGCCAGCTTTTTGTGGCCCTGCTTGAGATCTCTTCTGACCTCAACCAGTTTGTGATTCTGTGAAATACAGTGACCATGTTGCAGCATCATCTTATAGATACTGATCAGCTGAGTCACCAGTTCACCCTGGCCTTTAATCATAAAATGGGGGGAAATCCTATGGGATTTGTGTTTCCTTATGCTACACTCGCTTATCTGTGCTTATGTGCGCACAAAGAATAATTTTGTAGGTAGCCCTGGGCCACTGTGACCAGGTACCTGAGGGGAAATCAGTCAAAATGTTAGTTTTGCAGTTCAGAAGTCTTCCAGTGGCAGTATGCCAGCACGCTTCTCCTGGATCAGCGACCTTTGCAGCTTAAGTCTATCTGGGAAGACAGCGAGGTAGCTCGTTACCCTGAACTGTGGGCTGATACAGGGCTGTCTTTCAGCTGATCCCTGAATATCTACAAACTGACGCAGGCGGTAGCTTCAGTTGATTGTAGGCTGAAGGGCCTTTGGGCTTGGTACAGTAGCGCTCCCAGTAATGTCGCATCATTATATAGGGCAGTTCTGCTTTTAGGGGTTTGACACGTTACTATAAACTTAAGCGGACACAGAAGGATTGAAACCTTCCAGCTTGGATACACACAATTTGACAGTGTCTTGACACCATGTGTGAGCTAGGTGCATGGTGCTAGCTGTGCTTGTAAACCCAGGTCATCCACATAACATCCTGGTAAGTGTCCCATGGATGTGGTCACAAACTCAGTTATTTTGCCAGTATTCAAAGATGCTCTGTCTACTGTCAGCAAATTCCTTTTGCACAAGGCAAATTATTTCTAGATAAAGTAACAGGGAGAAAGAGTCTTCTACCCTCATAATATTTATGACTGGCAGAAGTGTGCTGCAAAGTCAGAAGATTATTTGCTAAGATGAATGTTCATCCTCAGTGTGTACATTCATGAAAGGAAGAAATTTAAAAGAATTGTGATTCTCTACAGAGATACTGTGCACGAAATATGTATTTTCTAAAATACTGACAACTTTTTAAAATAACCAGTCTGTCCAATCAAGGTTGACAGGATGGGGAGTAAGGAAGAAGTGCACATACTGCCAGTCTGTAGCCCTGCCATGCCCTGAGTGGCAGAGCAACCAGCACCTTGGGTCTCGGTCGAGCTTTATTGTCTAAGCTGACAGGACTTTACCCTTGAGTGTGTGGATGCATGCTAGGAGACCTGGTGGCTTCCTTTAGAGGATTTGTGGGAATGGTGGGGCAGGATAGAAGCTTGTATGCAGAGAGGCGCTTTCTTCCAAAGCAACAGTCCTACTCCCACGTTCTCATTGCTTTCTTTAGGAACCCCCCTCCTAGGCAGTGTTTGAAGATAATCCTGTACCCTACGATTGAGTGATGTGGTACATCTCCAGTGTCCCATCTCCAGTACTTTAAAGCATCTGCTGTCTAGGTGTCCACTAACGACTGTGATGGCTGGGAGAGTGAAGTGTGAGGGAGGCTGGGAAGCACACCTTAGTTCTGTCTGCCTTGGCTGTGCTGCAGGGAAGAATGGAGATACTGGCATGGTCTAATGGTAAAACATCTCATGCAGTACAGTTTGGGAGACATGGGACATTTGTCAGGCTGCTCTGAAGTGGGAGCTTTGGCCCATCAGTAGGTCTCTCTTTTAAAGACTGCTGCTCACTGCTCTGGTGGAAACTAGGCAGTGAAATCCTTGAGGAGGGCTGCACCTTAGCAAATGAGTATATAGTTGTGCTTGGCTCCTTGCTGTTACTTTCTAAAAATGTTACTTCTGCTGTTATTTTCTAAAAATGGACTTGTGGGTTTATTTTCCTCTTGTCATAACACTGTGTAGCGTTGGGGTTATGTTTGTTTGTTTGGTACTGGATTTTGGCTGTCTTTGGAGCTCTCAACCTGTAGAATTTCTTTTCATCTTAACCTGTAAAATCAAATGATGGCAAGCTGTTTTCAAGAATCTCCTGAGATTATTCAGATAATGAGTCAGCTGTTTGGGAATACACTATTTTCTTTTCTTTCTTTGTGAAATCAAATAAATGAAAGGAATGCAAAAGCCATTTGAATGCTGGATTATCTTCTTCCCTGTCCTTTCTTAATAGCCTGCTTTAAGTGTACAAAGGCCTTTGCTTACTACAAAGATTGGTCTTTTGGTCTTACCCACCCCCCCTCAGAATAAGGTATATTAAAAAAGAAAAAAAAAGAAAAAAAAACCACATACTCGGAAAAAACAAACAAACCCCAGAAAGCAAAACAAACAACCCCACTTCCATGTTATGGAGGTACTTTGAAATATTTCAGGTTTGCAATTGTAAATGAATTGTAAATGAAATTTACAGGTCTGCCATTGTAAATGAATTGTAGATGAAAAAGAAACCTTCCTGACATTCTCTCTTTGGACTCAGTTGCCTTATTAATTAATCCCCTTTCACAGAGAGGGGGGAAATCATTCTCTGATGAAGTTTTCTTGAAGAAGAAGACCTCCCTGAACAACTCCTAATGCAAATTCTGAAGTTTATTGCTATCATAGTAATATTTTTCTCAATTTCAAGGAGCCCTTTAGGTCCATCAGCAATCAAGGTAGATTATTTTTCTGATTCTATGTTGTGACATAAATGTCACCTAGGAGTATTTCTTCTTTTTCTTAAGCAAATGGTATCTCTGTAGCTAAGTATCTTGAGCTGGTTGCTCTTCCCAGTAATCTCTTTGTAATTATAGTGTTACAAATTACATTTCAGAATGATGCTGTAAATGACACCAGGCTTTATTCCTGGATCAATTAATGAATCCATCATTTCTCAAGCAAAATCGTGATTCAGACTGACCTAGGGCTGGGTTTGATTGGGTTTTTATTATTTTCTTTCCATGTCTTTTGTAGTGCTTCTGATGCTGTAAATTACTAGGGAATTACAGCATGTTGGCAACTTTGCTGGTTTTCTGTGATGCACTTAAAATAATTACAGTTTGGATCATGCTATATGATTATTTCCTAAATTATAAAGCTTCAACCCGGGGCTTAGTAGATCATTATCTTACCTTCACACAATAGCTTCTCTATTTGGAAAAGTGTCATACTGAAACTAAATTTTCAAGTAGGGAAAGTAGAAAGGCAGGAGTTGTTACTTTCATAGGTGATGCTGTTTCCCCCTCTAGCACATCACTGACTTTATACACTGAGATAGAAAAGAGACTGAGGTACCAAGGAGGAGGATTGCAGTTTACATTAGACTGGAAATGCTTGCCTAGGAGTAGTAAGATTTTAATGTCTTCGGCAATGCTGCCTAATGTTTGAACTAAACTTCACATTTAAATATCTTGGGAACATCTTGTTACAATTCTATAAAAAGTGACTATTTATAGAAGATCCTTTTCATTCTTGCTATCGTGTATGTTCAGGTACTTATGTTTTTGATGGTGCCAGTAGTTAATTTTTTCTGAAAACCCTCACTGTGAGATGTATTTTAATGTTCTCTTTTATTTGGTTTAAATTATGTAGTCATATTGGAATTTGGAAGTAATTCTGACTAATATTTTTGAATGTGTACATGAAATTCCTGTCATGACCAATGTCCTGTCCAATTCCTCCTCTACACATCCATTTAAGGGCACTGAAATTCAAATATTTTTTTGCAGTGCATCTAGCTTCTTTAGTTACTGGCTTCTCATGGGCAGGTTTTGGCATGCTTGCTCACTTGGTTGTGTATGTTCATCATTCCATACTGTGAAGGTGAAGAATCTGTTCAGAGAGATTGCAGGGCTCCTGGAGAGAACTGTGACCTCTGCCACCGAGCACTGAAGTATTTACTTGCCTTTGACCTAATTGAGAAGCCCCAAGAGAGTAGGGTGAGTTAGTAAGCATGTGTGTGAATAGGTAGAACTGGCAGGATCAGAAGCTGAGACTAACTTCTGATCAAGAGTGAGAATGTGACCACTTTTCTTCCTTCATCTGATGATGCATCCTGCTTTTCAACATGTGGATGGGCAGTACATGGCAGTGCAGCTTGACAGCAGGTTATCTTTCTTGAGAGGTTGAAATTGGGAGTTTGAACTGATTGGGCCAAACAAGAGAAGGTAATTAAAGTTTTTCTGTGTACTATATAACTAAGCTAAGCAGAAAGCTGTTTTAAGTAGAAGGGTTATTTCCTCCTACAGTTGTATTTTTAAGCAGAGAAAATGTACTCAAACTTTATGCCGGGCTTGCTCTGGAAGACTGACTCCTCGGGTGAGCTCCTCTTGGGGGCTATTGCTGTACGGCAAAGCCTGAGAGGTAAGGAATTCTGAAAGTGTAAATATAGTGCCAGAATGAAACATGATAGTAATTAAAATGGCAATCTCAAAAGTAATTGTTAATAAATTCTTTACATTGCCTTTGGTTTTATCAAATATGAATAAACAAGTAGGAGATGCATGAGAGCAACAGTAGGTACTTGTTGCTTCTGTTGTACACAGCAGTGGTATCGAGAAGTCATTTAGTTTTTCATGGAGTTTTTTTGGATCCTGACTGATAAATACTGAATAACCTTTTAAGACATAGGAAAGCTTATACTGTATGGACAGACTTGTATTGCCATAGGCAGACTTCTACTTAACTGAACAGCATGTTAACTGTAATCAATGCATGTACTTTGAATGGATATGTCAGATTATTTTTAAGTTTCATGAAATAAATCTCCTGTCACCAGAGTGAGTGACAGGGCTTCAGCAAATGAAGCAAAGTTGTACTGTAGAGAAACCAAGGACGTTCCAGATTGATTCTTGTTTATACACTGCGGTCTTTTTGGGTGGTAATGAGCACAAGTATTTTTGTAGTAAGAGGGAATAGCTACATAGCCCTGCAGATTTTCAAAATGCTGCCCACCCACTAGCTAATCAGTCACGCTGTCACCTCCATATAGTTAATAATTTTTATCCCTGTGATTATAGATGGGGGAGTGCAGATAAAGGCTATTTCTAAGGTAGCAAATACTGTGAATGAGAGTGGGTCTGTAGGGCAAAACAAGGTAAAGAGAACCGAGCGTCCACGGTCAAGTAGTTTTTTTTGCCTTAAACAGGTATAATCTGATCCTAGGGATTAAATGCCTGTTTGTGGTTTGAATGCATAAGTTGTGATCCTTAACTTCAATTTTTTCTGGGTTTCATTCTAAAGAAATCCACGTTCTCACTCGGACACTTCAATAGCAATGGGGAAGAGCACAGTGAGCAAAGGAGTTGAGGAGGTTTAAGCTAGGGTCAGGAGAACACTTTTAAAATAAACGCTGGTGTATGTCTACCCACAGGGACACTGGCAAATGGTTTCAGGTGGGAGCTTTGCTATATCTATGGGTTAGTTGTTTAGCCTGAAGAAAATGAGGCTTGGGGGTTCTCTACAGCTACCCAAAAGCGAGTGTAGCAAGGTGGCGATTCATCTCCCAAATAACAAGTGATGGGACAAGAGGAAATGGCCTCAAGTTGTGCTGGAGAAGACTTAGATTGGGTATCAGGAAAAATTTCTTTACGGGAAGGGTTGTCAAACATTGGAGTAGGATGCTCAGGGAGGCGGTCAAGTCAGCATCCTTGGAGGGCGCTTGGGAATGTGGTTTAGTGGTGGACCTGCCAGTGTTAGGTTAATGGTTGGACTTGATGATCTTCAAGGTCTTTTCCAACCTAAATGATTCCATACTTCTGTGATTTTCAGAGCTGCTAAGGGCACTTCAACAGGAAAAAAGATTGGTGTTTGCAAGCATCTCCAAATAGAATTTTATATACATGAAACAAAAACCTGGTCTAGCAACTGGCTGCTACTTCGCAAAAAAGTGATAGAACTTGCATTTCACTTCAGGAATTTTACTTTCCTGTTACTGCTGAGAGATGATGAAGTATTAATTCTTTGAAATAGGTTGACTTAGGCTGAGAAACATCTTCTGATTAAGTCTGATTTTCATGACGAGCATGAGGCACTTACTCTCTTTTTCTGTGTTTCAGTGTTGGTAGTAATTAGTGTATTACGTGGAAGAACTTGGAATAAGTTGTTGTCTTGATGGTATTTTTCATTTTAAATTGTCTGAGCCATTAATGATGTTTCACTCTCCCTTTGCTTTGCTTTCTGTGTTGAACCCTGCAGTAACTTTATACTGCAACATAACTAGTTGATCACTGAAGTGTTTATTCTTTGATTAGGCAATGTCTTTGTTAACATCTAAATTATCAGTCTTTTTTGTATGATTTGACTTTTTGTTTCCGTTAGTGGCAGCTACTGTCAATTCATACCAATATTCATCAACAGAAGCATCAGAAAGACAGCTGTTAACATTTTTGATCTTAAAAAAAAAGAAATTGAGCAGAGAAAAATACAATCCTTCAGGCTGTCTTTTTTGTAAGGAAGAAAAAAGATAGCTATCTTCCTGCTTCTCTTTGCATGTGCAAGTATATTAATGCAATCTTTAAAATAATTTTGACCTATCGAGTTTATGTAGCTGCACAACAGTGCAATTAGAATGACAGGTTTAATGCTGGCTTTCCCATGTGTTAGTTTTATGTCTACAAAATGACACCATATTGAACTTCTTCATGCTTCAAAGTGAGCTAGATGCCTTTAACTTGATGTACAATTATCTTTTACACATTCCTCAGAAGATTTTTGGCTACCAGTATAGTGGAAAAGAAAATTTTAATTTAATAAAGACGCAGGAAGCTTCTGAGATGGTTGATAGAGTATATTTGAAGTCTCGGAGAAGTATGTCTCAGAAATTATCATACACTAAGTAGGAAAAATGAGTTTTAGTCCATCAGTTGCATTTTTAAGGGAGCAACGTATAATGTTACAGGAGTCAAATACTGCCTGGTGATGTTACATGGTGCTGAAAAGCGGAGGTTCCTCACCCTATTTATACTACAGTTCACCACCATGAATCTTGTACTATTCTTGGTAAGAAGTTGTTTCTTAAATAAAAATGTGAAAGCACAATATGTAAATACTCGTAAAATAGGATTGGACCTGGAGTTAGATAGTCTGTTTGCTGAATTTACAGGACATGGAACTACAAAACATTAATGTCCAGCTTCACAAATAAAAAGAACTACAGACTCTCTATCGTGGTTTGCAGCAAATTCATAAATGTATAAATTTGGCTTTTGGAAAGCATATTTTATAAAGATGATCAGTTCAAGCAAACAAATCGTAGTGTAATTATATGATGCATTAGGTTCTAACTAAGATTCCTGGTAAAATACATAAAAAGACACTTCTGTTCACGTAGCATTATGTTAGCAATCCTTCCTTGCAAAAGTCAAGTCAGTATTTTTGTGTAATAACAGTCTGTTTTGTGATTGCACAGTCTTAAATTATAGGTACAGTATTGCATGTGACTCAACAGCAATGCTTCAGTAGTTGACATAAAGGAGCTGTCTCCTTGTCCTAGGAAGGAAGTTACGGTGCTGATGTAGTAGCTGTCACTAGCTGTAGTCTGAAACCCAGTGCTAAAGGTGCCTTCCAACTTGAAGTTTGTATACCCTTCTTCTACAGAAATAGGAATGGCTGAATTTCAGTCTTATTTATTCAGAAAATACCTGTGCAAGGGGAGAGAAGAATTTTAGATACTTAGTCTAGGCTTTGTTCCACAGTATTTAGGGCTATAAAAATGTAGAACTTCTGTTTCAGATTTTGCATGCCTTCCAGAGTTTAGCAAATACTAGTTTGCCTGCAGTCATATATTGTTTGAGGGAAAAAGTGTTTGTGTTATTGGAAGTCGATATACAGTATAGTGTACAAATCACTGCATCTGCACTTACTTCATCACAGGTTGTTGTCACCGCGTCTATGTTGTTTTACTGAAGATAGCCTAACACAACCTTCTGGTGGGGAGGGTATGGGCTCAAAAAGGAATGTGTGTGATCATGGAATGCCTATAAGCAGTGTTGAATAAATCCAAATGACAGTATATGGAGATGTAGTTTCAATGGAGCAGCAGACTTAGATTGCAGAAACAATTTTGTGCTCACAACTCCTCTTTTTGTGATTTTCACAGTTCGGAAGTTTCTTATTAAAGTGTACAAAACCCTCTCTTAATTTTCTGACTTACCCTGTTTTTTTGTTGGGGAAAGAAAGTACTTGGCAGTTGGAAGTGAAGCTATATGATACCGGACAAAAATGCTAAGTTTCTGAAAACTTGGGCAGAAGTCTTTAAATTTTTTTTTTCTCCATTAGAAATCTAGAAGGCTGTTCAGATGGCTTGAGAAAACTTGACCAACAAAATAGGTGATCTCAGATGACAATCAAAAAGGATTCATATTTATCTGAACAGAAACATTCATTTTAGAATTTGTACCAGGAAATAACACAGGGCGTCTGGGATTCACTGATCTGTTGTCTGAACACATTTCCATAGTTTTGTTCTTTGTAAGCCACCATAGTCTTTAACTGCATATTTTAGTCAACTAAATTGCTTTATCAGATTTGACAAACCTGGAGTTTAGTAGATCACATTTTTCCAGAACTGCTACAAATTAAAGACTATCCCCAAAGTACTTCAGTTGTCTTTTATGGGACTTGTTCCGATGTGGCAGAGATCAGAGGACCAGCATCCTTCCTCTGGCAGTAAATGTCAGAATGCTTAAATGGTTTTGGAGAGCCTGTTAAAAGAAAAAATTGACTGCAACTTCTTCATGGCAAACACTTTTTAAGTGTTTAAAGTAATTGGTAATTAGAGTGATAGAGTTGATTTTACTGGGTATGTACGCCTGATTCAACAGCCTGGGAGGGTGCAGTGGTCAACCTTTTACTAATGCCCAAAGGCTTCTAGTGGTGTTTGGATCTGTAGGGCAATACTGTTGGATCAGCTGGGCTTTTTTTTTTTTTTCCCACTTCTTTTATGACAAATGAGACAGGTTGCGTCAGCAAAATATCCCAAAACCTGACAACTGACCAGAGAAAAATGAAGGATAGTTTGGAACTACCTGGCTATCGCATTGTCTTCTGCTTCCTATCATCTTGAAAACAAAAATGTTGCGAAGCATTGTCTAGGGTTGGCTGCTGGTGCTGAGTGTTAGCCTTGTCCTTTTTCAGCCACCTCTTGCTCACCAGTGTGACAGCAGCCAAATGGCTCCATGTTTCTTGTAGTTGAAAGCTGGGGAGGGAGCTTCAGATTGTCCAGAAACAAATTCTTCACCGTGACCCTTGTAGGGAATGGCCTTGTCAGCTTCTAGTAGGTGAATAGAGGAAGGGCTCTTTCCTGGTGGCACCGAAAATCATAAAGAAAATAAAAACCCTCTAGCACTATATTTGAAGTGATAGAGAATCAGGCATTACTTTATTTTCTGGCCAGGATGTGCCTAGGAAAATACTCCAAATACACATGCTTTTACAGGATTTTCCCTCAAACTTTATACAGTCAATATTCATAGAGATGTACTGTTTTAACGTTCATTGGTCCAGAGTTCAGCAGCCCCGAGTATTCAGTTTCCTATTGGATCCAAATTTCTTTGCCTCTGATGTTAATTAGATCTTCATTCTTTGATTTTCCTTGTCAGTCTTTTCCGAACTAGGTATTTCCAGGTCTGCCAGAGGCAGTGTCTGGGGTAGATGATTGTAGTTGGCCTCTGATGTTCTGTTGATGTTCCGTTGATGATGGCATTTTATCTTTCTGGGTATCTTTTGGGCTACTCCCAGTCTGTTGAAATGTTAAGCCCATCTCCATAGAGTGATCCTACATCACCTAAAATATTTTTTTAAAAAATTCCTTTCCCAAGGCAAAGTCAAACCAAGCCTAACTAGAGAAATAAAATAAAAATAAACTGTTAAAAACCACGTTGTTTCCAACACTGGTACTCCCTCCCCAAGGGCCAAGCTGTGTGTGAGTGGGGAGAGGTGGCTGGCGGCTCCTGCCATCATGTCCCAGGCAGAGATTGTTTTTGCCCCCCACAACTCTACTCTTATGGCTTGCACAGTGCAGAAACCTGCAGGGGGAGGCTGGACAGCTGCTAGAGGATTTAGAAGACATGCACCTCTGTGCTTAGTGGTGATTTTGCAGAATGGTAGCAGAAAGCTGTATGGAGAGTCTGTTGGTTAGAAATTGTGATGTTATTGTAGGAAATGGTTGTTTTGAAAAATGCTAGCATTTTCAGCATTTGTACTCTCCATAAAATGATCTTTCATTACATAAGATTCAAGGCATTTAGTGCAATAGTGGTGTTACGCTATGGGGATTTTTTTTAACACATCTAAAAGTTGTATACTACTTTTAGTCATGTAAGCTATTGCATGTATTTTCTTTCTGCCTGTCTTCCTTTCTCCTAGAACAAGCTTGATAATAAAAAGAACATTTTTAATATCCTCGGCTGCATTTCCCAGAGTTTGCCATGATATAAATTTCAGGCAGTCCAACCCTGTATAAAAGGGAAATAACGACCACAGTTTATCCAAAAAAGTCTTCTTAAAAAATTGAGAAACTGATGGAATTTCACATCATATTTCCTCCACACCTTTACAGACAGGGACTCCTCACATTTGCAGGCCTGTGTAACTCCTAAAATAAATGTAGGGTATTTTTTGTTTTGTTTTGTTTTGTTTTGTTATTTATTGTTACTGCAAGGGTATAAAAAGAATGATGCAAAAGTAGAAGTAACAGAGGTGCCAAATATAATCACCTTTCAGCAGCACACCATTGTGGTTGTTGGAAGTAAATCCTTGTTTGACTTTTGATATTAAACTGTGGTTTGTGCTGACAACTGGATATGCCCTTGGTTGTTTGGTTGTGGGTTTTTTTAGCTGAACTGAAATTACAATTAAAAATAATTGAAAAGAATTATAAAGAATGTTGACTTGTGCGGATAACACTTTAATAGCCTAATACATAAACTAAAAATTTGGATCAAATACTTCTCATTTGACTATTGTGCAAAGGAATGACATGTTAAATAAATGTTTACTTCCTGGAAGTAAAACTTTCCTCTAGAAAGAAAAATAATGGCTAACAGAAACTAGTCCTTCACCCTGCTACCTTGTGCCTGTGTGAACTGCAGTTGTATTATAGTTCTTTACCCTGACAATTAAATTTATTTCTACTTCGGTGTACTAAATAAGAATAGGAGCAGATTCATAGTGTTACCATGTTCTTGAGGATCTTTCTCAATGGCACTGAAAGTGGCTAGAAATATATTCAATGTAATCTTTTTGAAACCAGATGCAAATGTAACCAGTGAAAAGCAGAATTACGAGAATGTTCGTGAAACAAAATCCCAGTGCCACAGAAAGCTTAATTGCCAAGGGTGTTAAGTAAGTTTGGAACTTTCTCTCAGATGAACCAGGAATTGTAATGCAAATAAGTTACTTAAACGCTAATGAACAGCATGTGGACTTTAATTAAACAGAAAGCCACATGTAATTTCAGAAGAGGTCAGAGCTATGAGGGGTGACTCTATGAGAGAAAGGAGGTGGCATTTCCTAAGTTACATATCCATGTCTGGGTTGTACATGCTATTGGCTAGAGTAGCTGATGCTTGAGTAAAACAGTGGTTGCAACTCAGACCTTATTTAGTTCATGCATTTCTAGAGATTTCTTCTGATACTGTAAAAGTATCCAGCAAAAGGATACTTTTCTGAGACTCAGGAAGGTGTATTGCTTCCCCACCCACAATTTTAACTGTGTTCTGAGTTCTGATTGATAATTGTCTTAGGGGTTTTATTACCTTCGTAAGTAAAAAGTACATATTTATTAATCTATACATTCTTTGTTTATAGTGTGGGTGTGTAAACAAAAATACAAATATCTAAAAACTTTCAGGGTAGGTAATAATCTAGTATATAACCAGGTAATATAATCAGGTTTAAATAAATGCATACCTTCAGCAACAAGGTTTTTGTAAGGAGGATCAGAAGTTTCTCTTGAAGAGAACATATGAGTCCTATAGCTGTCTGCTATGGCATGTCAGAGATATGACTGGAAACTCTTCCTTTGAGGTGCTGAAGTTGCTCATCTGAGCAAATCAGTGGCATGGGAGCTGGGCCCTGTCTGGGCAGTCTGAAGTGGCACAAGCCAAGGATGCTGTCTCTGCGACAGTGTGGTGCTCCAGAGCACTGCCTCCTGACTTTCTCTGCTAGAGAAGCAGAACATTAAAAATGTTAGTCTGTTCATCCATACAAAAGCAATGCTTTAAGCAGTATGTATACCAGGACACTGCTGTTAAAAAAGCAAATGCAAAATGGTGGCACCAGATGCTTTGACCAGTAAAACCTGCCTGCTTGCCCCTGTTCTTACTGACCATGACAGTCCATGTTCTTACTGACCCAGTAGTAGTTTTCATCCCTCACTTCCCCCAAGCTTAAAGTTTTTCAATTTTTTATCTGTTTTCATGAGCAAATGCAGCATCTGAAAAGAATGCTGCATTTCTGTCATGTACTAAGCATGGAAATATCTATATAATGTGTGGAAAGCTAGCAAGGATGTCCTCTCAGAACTTAGCTATTCGATTTACTTCTTTTTTTTCCTTAATAAAAGGCAGGGAATTTTTTTTTTTTGGGTGGGGGTGGAGAATCTAATTATAATTATTTTAATTATAAATTTGTTCTTTGGTAATATTACCCTTGACCTGATTTCTTAAATTCAGAGAGTGACAGTGGTATATTTATGTCTTTAGAGCCTTCATCACTCTGTGTGTGTATGTATGCTCATGAAAGTATGTGCATAGGTGGTATTTATATCAAAATAAGCAGGGAACATGATGAAAACATGATTTTTTCAATTTTCAGTATTCCAAACTTGCTAGATTTGAAATGGTTGAAATAAGAGCTATGACAATGTAGCAGTTGTGTCACTGCTGTCAAACTAATGAGCTGACTTGCCCAGGTCTCCTCTCCTTGTGGGAGGAAAAAGTGTGCAGGGGGTTTACCTTCATTTTGGAGGAGCTGCCTAATCAGTGTATGTCTCCTGACAGTGGCTGAGGAGACATAAAATGCAAGAGGACAGCAAAAACCCCTCAAAACCAAGTGACTCTCCAGGGGAAGTATTAGTTTAAATCACTCCCAAGTTAAGGATGATCTGCCATAAGCTGCAGGAAATGTGCCACAATATCTGGAACTGTGCTTCCCTCTGGGTGGATTTATAATGGGCTCGGCCTTGGAGCCTGCCAGCATTACACAGCGTATGTGCACACCCCTGCCAGTGTGCGCTGAGAAACACATCAAAGCTGTGAGCAACACTGTGACTGTAGGAACAAGGGGAACACAAACCCAACACTTGAGTCTCTCACAGTAGTTGAGAGATGAAAATAAAAATGGGGTATTTTTACTGTGTAACTGCTGTGCCAGACCTCCTTATCATGGTCAGCCCTGCTGGGCTCTGTGTGTGCCTTGGATGAGGGAACAGTGAAGAGATGAGGGAACAGTGCCTGTAGTAAGGGGTGGGTCTTTTGGGGACAGAGTCTCTCTCATCATTGCCTAATAGCCTCCGAGAAACTTGTACGTGGGAAGAGGCTGACAAGAGGAAGTGCCTAGGGTTCCACAGCCCTACATGTTCATGGGGCAAAGGCCAGCCAGGAGGAGCTTTGCGCTTGTAGGGGAAGGCGAAAGTGCTTCTCAGGGCTGCTCATGGCTGCTGATTGGAAAGCCGTTTCTGCCCTGGAATTACCTTTGTGCTCCCCAGTGCACCTCCTTTTTTGTTCTCCCTTGCAGCCAATGTATGGTGAAGCTGCCTGCACTGTTCTATTTTCTGTTAGGAGGTTTCTTCTTTGCTCCTTATAAAATGCCTAAGCTCCCTCAACCCAGCCCTCTTTTCAGTTTGCTGCTGTGATCAGCTGTAATGACATTGAGGCCAGCCCCGAGCAGAGTAACAGGATTGGTGATGTGGGAGTGAAATCGGTGCTCATTCAAAGAGAGTGCCTGAGACCAGGTGGGTGTGGCTTTCAGTTACCACCACCTCTTCATTCTCTCTGGGGAAGGAGGAGGGGCGTGGAGGCATTGCCTTCACAGTGGCATGAGGAAAAGGGGTTAAATATGAGAGAAAAATATTTACTGTAAAACTTAATGTTTAGCTTATACCATTAAGAAAGTATTGCCTTTATGATGCTGTCAAGATGTGTTCCCCTAGGAAACCAGAAAGATACCCAGTGTGTAATGTAGTTGTAAGGTGTATTTTTAAAAAAAAATTTATTAATTACGCCAGCTGATTCCTCACTGCAGTCAGCTCAGGGCTCTGCTTACAAGACCCTGCACTTTGTACTTGTTTTTTTGTAGTTAGACTGAAGAAAAAATTACTTCATCATCTTAGTTCTTATATTTGAATGGATCAGGGAAGCTGTCAGACTGGTATCTGCATATCAACATTTGATATATAGTTCCTTTACGTTTCTAGTGTAAGTTTGATAATTATACTGGTAGGTTGACTCTTGTCTAATTACTCTTGTCTAGTTGTACAGAAACAGCTGTCATGTACCGAGGTCACAGAGAGCTCTGAAGCGTGAACAGCAAAAAAGGACAAGCAGAAGAGACCAAGGGAACAGCTTGAATGTCTTTCTCAGGAGTTGATAACCTAACACAGAAAGACCTCAAATAGCTTTGTGGGAAAAATATTATTCTCTTAATCTCTAAGAAGAACCAGCATGATTTGCTTTTCTTTCTTATTTTTAAATCATCTCAATCCATATGAAAATGTTCTTTCTTTGGCATGAATGAAGGACGTATAAAAAGGCTGAAAAGCAAAGGGGTTTTCTGTTCATTCATTTGGATTTTTCCCCTGAAAAGAGTTCTTCATGATACCTAGACTAAAGCTCAGAACTGGAGTGATTATCATTCTTGGAAGCAGTGGGCAACCATTTTTGAGGAAAAAATGAACCAAAACACTACAAAACAGTTGCTGTTCTTAGTCTTTAATTGGAGATGATAGTATTTACCATCAGAATTGTTACTTGACATAAATATTTGGTTATAACAAATGTGCTATTATTCATATGGCTTGTTTTCAGTAAAGACATATTTATACTAGTTTTGGTATAGCAAAGCAATTAGCTTGTAAGTATTTTCAGATTTTAAGAAAGAAAATGCTGTACTGTATACTTTTGGCTCCTGGATGGAGCCGTTTTGTATGAGTGGTAGGTCAAAAGTTTATATTAGGCTTTCAAAACAGAGCTTGCAAACATGGAATAGAGTAAATACTATTTTTAAAAAAACTCTTTGGAAAGGGTGTTTACATGTTTTTGCACATAGTTGTTGCTAACATTTTGCTAAAAATGAATAAATTGCATAATATACTGGGTCTTACTAGCATTTCAGATGGACGCAAAAGCACATCCAGTATCCTCTTGAGTACTACAGTACTTCTTGAAAACACAGGTTAGAAGACAGGTCACAAAATTTCTGACCATACCTTATGAAAACAGAACATGCAAAGTATAAGGCTTTGTGTGCATGGTAAATACAGCTGTTGTTTTGTTGATATGTTCTTGTGCATGATAATTATGTTTGATGATAGAACATATCACAAAAGAACTATTCTCCTTTTGCAGTTTTCAGTAGGGTACAAGAATGTTAGCCCATGGCATGGCGGAAACACAGATGACCAAACAAACTCTGTTGCTGCATCTTAGACATGAAGATCACTTTTTCTGAAGACATAGGGTTTAAAGTAGTGAAGGTACCTTAATTGCCTTCCATGACAAAAATAAAGGAAATTAATTGCAATTTTGAATGCCCCCAGTGTTTGTCCTTGCTTTTGATTAATCTTAGTGGTTTATACTGTCCCTGAAATGGTGTGTCTCAGAGTTGCAAGGAATAGGAGTTATGCTTATCTGGTCATAATCCCTCTGAGTAACAGAAGGTGAAAGAAATTTGAAAGACTTAACTATTATGGTACACAACTATAGGTACATTTAATATGTCTTCCCTAGTAAAAGTTCAGAGCTAACTCAAGCCTTCTCTTGCAATGCAGCAAAACTTAGGTTTCATACTCGGATTCCTGGGGAATCCTGGAGGCCTGCAGGACATGTAGGGTTGTATGGCCTGTCCCAGCCTCCATTATTTTGTGTCAAACATTTAGGTGCAAAGGTGAAAAACTGTAGGTGGAGTATGAAGGAAATGTGAAAGATTTAAACCGTAAACCCAGTGTTTATCCAATTAGTAGTTAGGGTGGTTTTCATGGAAAATCAGGTGGTGATCAGCATATCATTACCATTTTCTTGCGGTAAATAGCTTACAGAAAGCACACATGTTGGTTTATAGATAGTTCTGTACTATAAGGATCTCAGAGAAGATAACAAATAAACAATTCTGACATGCTTGTGCCTTGGAATCTACTTGAGTCTGCTTTCCGATGTCCTCATACAAGCATTTATTTGAAATTAATCGTGCACAAGTTTTTAAAGACAGATTTGGCCTTCTGTGCAAGGAAGGTAAGAATTTGTATGATACCGTCTTTGAACCATCAACTAATGCTGATGTTTGCTTCTGGTTTTGTTTATAAGTTTTCCATGGAAGAACAGCAGCCAACGGAGTTATTTTAAACGGTTTGCTGTTCAGTTGAGTTGTACATAGCATCAAGAAAATATTTTTGAGGGTGAAATTTGATTTGTGGTATTTTTTGTGTGTAGATGAGTTCTTCAGGCAGAATTTGTCGAAGTTGCTCCATATAAAATGGAAAATTAAACACAGACTGGAAAGAGTTGTTTCTCTTTAGGAAGTCCCTGGTTTTTCAGAGGGATCTTTCAAGAAAAGGGAGGAGAAGGTCACACAAGGTAGAATCCTGTCCTGTTTTGAACCCATTTACAAAGCTCTGTGAAATCATGAGGAATTGCTTGTCCTTTGTGAAGGCCAGTTTATCTCTTCTCTTGCTTTCTTGCCTCCAAATTATACTTAAACCATAATAAGGTAGCTCTAAAATGGTGGAAATTATGTGTTTATAGCTATAAAAGATAAAGGAGGAGGTTCTGTTTTGTTGGGTGGTGGCATTTTTGTTGTGGTTGTTGATTTGGTTGGTTGGTTTGATTTGGGGGGCCTTGCTGGTTTGGGTTTTTTCATTAGATGCGGAGTAGTACATGCAATATAGCTTTGATTATCTGGCACAAAGCTGTATTTGATTAACTGCATTTCTTATAAAAGAGTTTGAGGTTCTGGTTCTTGAAAAAGCTTGAATTAATTTAAGAAGCTGCAGAACATCACCTGAATTTTACATTTTAATTCAATCTTCCATTTTCTTCCATTTTTTTGTCAGTAATTCAGTGTCTGTCTTAAACTTTATTAGTAGTCGCTTCAACTGCTTTAATTTCATCACCCGTACAATGAGTATGAGTATTAGTTTTGCTTCTCTGAGTTTTGTGGCTGCACTAGAATGACAACCAAAGTTTATTATCTTCTCAAACACAACCAGATTAAATTTGTAAGAGGATTTTCTGCTGTAGAAAGCACTCAGACTAGCTGTCCACATAATGGGAGATATTTTCTCCCTTTCTAAAGGAAGATGGTTAATACAGTTTTTATAATGTAGGTAAGGAAATTATGGAACAACTTTAGTAATATTTGTAATGGATAACATTTGCTTAGTTTTTCATAAATATTTAAGACATTCAAGATTATTCTTGAAACAAATTGCTCTAGATGAATGTAGATGTTTCATATTCCTTATTTGAGGTAATTACATACTTCATGAGCTACTTCATAAAATTCTCTCCATCCTTTCTTGGAAGAAATCTTTTCTCGTCTTGCCAGGCTCTTTTTTGTTGTTACATTAGTAATTCATGAAATAATATTGTGTAGAATATTGATAGTCATCTTAATGAAGTGTTTATAAATTACTAAAATGATACAGAGGAGATAATTTAGTGAATGGTGAAATGATTATATGCTTCCTTTTTTTAGGAAGCAAGTGGAATATGCAGATGTGGCTTATAAGCAAGATAAGTGAGAAGATTAGTGTTTTTAAATTAAAGATATTCTGTCAGTGGAGCAAACGCGTGGCAGTAGAACAATATATACCCCTCTCCCATTCTTTGCTGTAAATGATTCTTAACTTAAAACTGTGTATTGTTATATCTCAAAAGGCCATCACTGGGGTTCTCATCTAACTTGGCTTTTTGTAGTTATTCCATTCAGTTTTTAAAATAAATACAAAACATTGTGCTATTGATGTAGGAGCAGACTTCAGGACACCTTAGCTCTATTTCTGGCTTTTTTTTCTTAAAATTTGAGATGCTTTCTTGTTTCATAGGCTTTTCCGTAACTCTAAATAAAGTGCCATTGAAATGTTTCCTAACATCAAGCAACTCTTGTGAGGTTTAATATATTAATGTCAACTGAGGAGTTCAATAAACACATAAGGAAGATACAATGAGAAGTACAAGTACTACTATTCATTTTATGAAAAATACAAATATGCCTATTATATTCATTATCAGGACTAGAAGTACTTCCTTACAGGAATTCTGTTCACGTCTCTAGATGAGTTGTCACTTAAACTCTTCGGGTCGTTTTATGACCAAGGTCAGTTTCAGTTATTAACTTGTAGTAGTATAAATTGGTTGGAGGTGTAGGCTGGTCCTTAAGTGTCTTTCAAGAGGTATGATACAGTGATACAATGTCATGGAGATATAAATGTCATGGAGAGAATACTTTCAAGCAATGGAGCAAAAAGTTGCATAGAGTACTAGCAGTCTTCACGTAGGAAGGAATGCTGAGCGGTAGCTGTACCATCTTGAAGTGGGACAACTCAGTATTGGCAGCTGTTGACAGTGGTGACGGTCAAGGCTTTTGTAGAGGTAAGGATCTCTTCGTAAGTGTCAGGATGAGAACATGCCTAAGTGTGTGACCACATCAGATGGACTGAGCTGTTTGTGTGGGAGCCTCCTTGTTTTGCTAGCCTTACTGCCTTCTTTTGATAGAGATGATATTCTAGTTCTGCTCCAGAACTTGCCCATAGATATGTTGCAGAGTGAGCTGGGGAGTTTCATCTCCACCTTAGGGAGTTTTGCTATGGAGTCTTACCAAGCAGAGGTCTCTCTCAACAGTGGCCTTCAATTGTGAGCCTGAAAGCTGCTGTTCTTTGTGATACAACAGACTGGCTTCTTTGCTTCAGCTCTTGGCATGATCTCATGCATTGCTTAATATATTTCAACTGATTTGTCACCTACAAAACCAAGCTGGTCCAAGGCCTGAATTCTGCAGAGTTTTATGTTTTCATTTAGGCGATGTTTAGTTTCAGCAGAAATATGATCCTACTGCATTCCACAGCTGGAAGAGCAACAGGCTAAACCATTTTTTTGTTTTCTGTATCACTGAATTAGTAGTAGCATTGAGGACATAAAACTCTCTTCCAAATGAAATATAACTTCAGTAGTGGAAATCAGGTATTTTTCTTCTATATTACCTCTCTATTACTATTTTAGCTCCTAGGAGGAGTAAGAGTTACTCTGCTAAGTACTATCTGATGAGGTTGATGGCTGCACTTTTCTGTAAATCTGTGAGGCAGTGTCCAACCGACTGCTTTATCTGAGTAAATGTTTGATGAAACAGTGGTTACAGTATGATTCTGCTCATCTGTGTAGGATGTTGATTCCTCTCTGACCCATGAATCTTCACTTTCTCGGTGCTTCTAGGCTTCTTTCTGCATCCAAGCTCCAAGATAAAAGCCGGTTTTCTACAAATGTACACACTGTCGATTTGACAGTTCCTAGTAAACGTATGTGTGCAGTGACTAAAAGGGCAATGGATTTCAATGGCTTTCTCCTTCTTCCTTACATATGAAGAATGTCCTCTTCTATCTAATTTAAATATAAAATTAAAAAAACAAATAGCTTTTTTCCTTGCCTTTTCATCAGTCACACTGGGGAAAAAAACACAATCAGGTGTCGTTTAGCAGCATTTCTGTTTAACAGATGCAAGTGTTAATTTTGCTTAGAGAATGGTAATGTTTGTTTTAGTTAAAACACAGTCTTGTATTTGATCTGAAGATACTGTACTTGGAATTTTTTTAAAGTTGCAATGCAGAGAAATGCAAAAACAAGTTCAGGTATGCATAGCACGGCCACATGAAAGAAAAGCTTGTCATTCTAGGTTTCTATACTTGTCTTATTTTTAAATCAGTCTCCTGTGTCTTTGTCAGTCACCACAAGTTCTGAAACCACTCTTGTCTGTAGCTGCATTGTCACCTGCTTAAAATTAACCATGTTTAAAGTTTTTCCATAAGTTTCAGAGAGTGAAGAATGTTGTGTTTCAGCATTCTGTAGCTTGGTTTTTGCAGGATGTGCAGCAGGAGAAATAACAATAATACAATAAATTGTACATGATATGTTGCTGCAAGTGCATGCATAAGGATCTACTGTGCATTTAAGCAACCGGACTTCTTTCCTGATTCTGCTTTTGGATATAATACTGCTAGAAGGTTTCACACGTCTTTGATTTTGAAATTCTTGGTGATGCAGTAATATTTGTTGCTGTTGATATTTCAAGAAAAAAATAGAAGAGGTTTTCAGAAATTTTCAGGTTTTAAGATGCTAAGCTCTTACAAATTTTGATAATCCTCTCTGCCATGATTGAATGGGAGTTCATCACTATTAGAGACATTTCTTTATTATTTTTAGTTGACAGTTAATTTTTTTTTTCATTCATTCATTAGATTGATTTTATCTGGAAAAAAGTTTTAAAAGTCAGATGACCAACCAAACTATGGGCTTGAATCAGGAATTTGGGGTTTTTTTTCAGTCACACTAGTCCATTCGCTCCTAAGTACTGGACAAGAAATCATATTGTAATATAACGTATATTAGTTATATATATTATAACCTAATATTATATTAGGGTTGTGGTAGAGAAGGTGGGGGCTGAAAGTCATGTTTTCCAAAAGATGAGGAGGGAGTGTTGTGGTTGTATTCTGATTATGATTGAGATTCAGATACACTGTGTGGCCTCAGCAGTCTTCTGACAGATGAGAAGATACTGCTCATCTGGCTTAAGAGGACTGACTTGACTAATTTAAATGTGGAGAGGTAGCCAGCAGGAAATTGATCTCAGTACACTTTTATCCCTCCTTGGTCCATTCTGATGATCCATTGCACTGCTATTTCACCTTTGCTCTGGCCTTGTATCCACTGCAGGTAGTCCTAGGATGATGGTGCTGCTCCTAGAAGCAGCGGTTAGCAGAGACCATAAGGTATTCACATCCTCTCAGACCATGTAGATTTTTTCTTACGTACTTTCAGGTCTTCTTCTTTTCACCAGGTGAAACAGGCCCACTCAAGGGTCCTGTTCAGGCTGTTATCCAGTGTTGGTTTTGTTTATTATGGTAAACAGGTAAAATTTTAGGAACATACTGCCAGGATGTATTTCTTTACTTGTTCTGTTATGAATGGATGAGGCTGTAGAAAGCAGAAGTTGGTATCAGTGTCTTTATCCATATGGAAATGTTCTAGCAGCCTTTCAGTAACTGAAGGGAGCCTATGAGAAAGCTGGAGTGGTGTTTTTACGAGGGCATATAGTGATTGGACAAGGAGAAATGGCTTTAAACTGAAAGAAGGCAGGTTTAGATTAGATACTAGAAGAAATTCTTTACATGTGAAGATGGTGAGACACAGGAACAGGTTGCCCAGAGAAGCTGTGGATGCCCCATCCTTGGCAGTGTTCAAGGCCAGGTTAGGTGGGCCTCTGAGCAAACTAGTCTGGTGGAAGATGTCCCTGCTTATGAAGCAAGCAGGTGGTGGAACTAGATGATCTGTAAGGTCCCTTCTAACCCAAACCATTCTGATTCTGTAGTATGTAACATCACATTTGATTTTCTGGGAATGTGTGTGTAAGGAGAACCTGCATTAGAAGTTTGTTACATATGTGCAGGAAATGGGAATGAAGGTTTCAAAATTATGCTTGTGATCAGGGCAGAAGTTTTTAGCGGCTTAGATTTTGCAGTGTGTGCTATCTTACAAATAGGTAAGGGTTACCGCTATAAACTTGCACTGCTGTGAAACACGCTTTTATGAGAAGCCACCTAAAACATTATTTAAGAGGCGTATAAGGCTGCCTGTGTCCTGGGCATGCGTATTATGGTATCAGGCGTGAAAGCTTTACGGAAATGATTAAAATAAAGCCGAGGCTGGAAGTCTGAAAAACACAGCACTGAGCAATGCATTTTGTTTTCTGCAGGGCTGAGTAGTTGGGTGAACACGGGGTTTATGCAGCTGTGCAGATTCAACTCCTCCTCTTAAGCAAACACAGGGATAATATAGATCGTAGTTCTTGTAGTCACAGATGAGCTTTCTGAATTGGACCAAAGGAAAAATATTTTGTGTTGTAACCTTTGTGAAGTTTCCAACGAGCAGATCTTAAGGTTAAGTTGACAAATAATCATATTTCATCAATAAACAACTTTTAGTACAAAGTATACAAAGACGTAAAAAAAATTTAAAGGAAGGAATGGCTGCTTATTAATAAATATGAACCATATTTTAATTAACAGTGATTTCACGTGGTTGTGAGATTGAAGTTTTGTAGGCTCTGATTGTTACAATGCTAGCTTAAAACAAAACCAAAACACCTCAACCCAACTTCAGCCCCTTAAACAAAAATACAACAAACCAAAAAACCCCACATAAACTGACACTCCCACAAAAACAAAGAACAACCTCGAAAAACCAAAACACAGATACATCTCTTGGTTGTAATACCAATAGATTAGTGTAATGTCCTGAGAGTTAGTCTAGGAAGATTTTTACCTTACTCTCTGATTTTTTGTAGTGAATTGTTTCATAGTAGTTACATGAAGTTAAGAGTTTTGGACAATTATATCTGTAAGAATGGAAGATTTTCAAATATGCATTCATATATAGTATGTATATTTTGGAGTTTTGTCTTGCTTATTAGTTTAGTTGTTAAATCAAAATATAAATTTTAATTCAGTTATTCTTCAGTTGCTACTAATGCTGCTGTTTGACCCTGAACTGGTCCTTGTAGTTACCTTCCAAACACCACTCGACACTGTTCAGTCCTGCAGTAAGCATGCTGTCAGCATTGTGCAAAAAAAGTCTTGTTTGTGTCTAGTGGGTAAAGCATATCTTTCTTATTTGTCTTGCAGGCACAGGAGAGAGTGGCAAAAGCACATTTATCAAGCAGATGAGAATCATTCATGGATCAGGTTACTCTGATGAAGACAAAAGGGGCTTTACAAAACTGGTGTACCAGAATATATTTACAGCAATGCAGGCCATGATCAAGGCCATGGATACCCTCAAAATCCCATACAAGTGTGAAAATAACAAGGTGAGATTTTTGTTTGTTTCTGTAGCTAAAATTTTTCCTCTTTTTATTTTGGGAAATATACTGAAGGTCTCAGGAAAAAAAAAAGACACATCACAGAAGTGATACTAAAAGCTCAGAAGGAAAAGGGCGTTTCCTGTCCTGCATTTAGTTCACTGCCCTTCTTTCTCCTTTTACAGTACAAATGTGCTGCTTTTAAACAAGAGGCCTCTCTTAAGATGCCTGAGGAGGATTGTCACAAAACAGAGGTTTAATGGCAGGCTGCCATTTAACTTCAGGATCTCTTGTCTTTTCCTATGAGGCCATGCTCTGGTTAGAGCACAGTTAAAACCATTCTTGTAATGTGTGGCAAAACTTTACTGCTTAGGCTTTGCTATTATCATTACAAGTGGAAAAAATTCAAATTATTAGAAAAATAGGTGGGGATATCTGTTTGTGTGTGGACAGCTCTTAAAATTATCTAGACATGATCTTAAAACAGTCAGATTCTTCTGAGACTGATGCTATTACTGCAATTTAGAAGGACAAAATACATTTGAAATGTTCCTAAGGTTCATCTCTGACTAGCTTGACTTTTTTCCATTAAAAAAAAATTTATATTTTAATAGTATGATAAGTACAGTGGTTTAAATCTTATTTTGTGAATGCAAGTGAAATGCTTAATATTTACTTAAATATGGGGTAAGTCACAGAATTACATGGCTGTATCTCCCAATACCACAGAATCACAGAATGAGTCAGACTGTCAGGGACCACAGTGGATCATGTGGTCCAACCTCCCTTCTCAAGAAGACACTATTTGATAACACTTCCTGAGAACTTTGCGTTTTTAGTGTTGATCCATTATCAGAAACTTTTGTCAAACGGAGCATTTAAGATCTGTCGCAAACTGGATGGCTCACCTTTCTTTCAATTTTATGAAAGAGTATTTAATGATGATCTAGTAGTCCTGGATGAAAGTAAGACTTTCTTTGATAAATTTGTGTTTTAAGACAGCTAACTTAGAAGTCGGAAAGATAAAAGCTTCTTACTAGGTTAAAGATGAGTTGTTTTTTCATTTGCATTTGCTGAAGCTGTTGCAGATGATCATCACTTTGTTCGTGATGTAACTTTGCAATAGCTAGAGTCTTGCAGGAGGGTGACTTTATGCAGTAGGAAGTCATGAGGAGCCCTTCTGTCAGAATCAATATTGTTAACCTTCTTTAATGGTGGGGGGCGGGGGGCAGGGTGTTGTGCACATGAAAAAGATTGAAAAATTTGTAGTTGATAAGACTCGCGACTGCTAAACTTCCTAGTCTAACTGCGTGTTGGAGCTGTCTGTTTTCCTCTCATCCTCTATAAATCAAAATCAAATGTCTAATTAGTATTAAAAAGAAAACTACTTCATTTGCATTTCAGCCTTTTAGCTCCATGTTTTTGCTTTGTGCAAAACATAAAGCAAACTGACCTGAAAAGTTAGTTGATCCTAAAGCACATTTTTTCTTAAAAACTGGTATTGATTGTCAAGGTAGATTAGGATTCTTTTTCTTGTATTATATTACAGAATATGTGTTCTGTGGTTACTTTTTAGACATGCTGACTTTATGTAGTGTTTTTATATGGCTGAATGAGCAGGGTAGGTTTGGCATAGCTGTATACACATGGCCAGAACTGTTCACTTACTCTAAATAAAAATTACTTTGCAGAAAGTAGGAATCTGTCTGTGCTTAGCTCCTTCACAATCTTCTAATAGGGATACTTGCAAAGTAAAACAAAAGTCACCAACTAACAGGCTCTCAAGACAATTCCTGTATGAATTCCGTCAGGAATAGAGGAAAAACCAAATGTGCTACAGCATTGTGCCTAAATAGACATGACTGTGGTCTACTACACTTTGGCTTTGTATACAAGGTCACTTCACTTTAAAGTACTGAACACTAATCAACGGATAAATCTGCTCCTTCTTTTTTTACAGGCTGTTGAAAACAAACTCATTAGTCTAGCAGTCTAGAAAACACAGGAAGGGCACTTCCTATTAATTTGAATCTCCTATCAGGAAGTCCTATCTCTTGAGAGAACATCTCAAAGTTTGAGTAACAGCGTATTTTTAGCACAGTAGCTATTGTACACAGTAGTTTAGAAAATTGCAGGTCAAGCTGGTATTGATGTGGTTCGGCCTAAAGTAAAATTGCCCTTTTTTTTTTTTTAAATGCTTCATGGTCTGCAATAGACTTTGGGGCTACTGTTTAAATGGTTTTCTCTTACTGTAACAATTTTTATACCTTTAACTGTGCTTTATTAAAATTGGAGTGTTTTGAATCTCTGAATGCTGCTGGAATTTGAAGTGCCCTTATACCTAGCAGTCAGTTAAGCAGGCAGCTGTGTTTTTTGTGTGGTGTACAACATCACAACATTTACATTGGATTATTTTAATGTAATCAACATAGCAAGAGGCAAATTCTAAATTTAGCAAGTTCTTGTGGGATTCTGTTTGGCTTCATAGTTATCAGTGTAACTAAAGAGGCAGAGAGTGAAATGCATTGTCCTGTATTATAATAACCTAGACTATTTTGAAAGATTTATTATCATAGTAGTGAAAGCCAGTTGAGAAATGTAACTGTGTTTAGAAGCTAATATCTCAGAACTGATGGTAGAGCATTATAACATGAAAGACATTTCTTTTTATGTGTTTAAACCTCAGAATGCGAGCTCTTCTGAGGTTTCAGATAATGTGTAAGGGTGATCTTTTCTCTTAGGAATTTGTCTGTCTTAGGAAATGGCTGCTTATAGACTTCTTTAGTTTCCTTTTGAGTAAATTTTGCCGTGCTTCCGTTACTTATTTTTTTACTAGATCTTGTGAAGTTTTTGTATGGCTTTTGAATTTTAGAGTAACAAGTATTTTATGAAATAAGGGAAAGCATTAGTTTTTATAGAAGTGTTCAGAAACAATTCTGAAAACAATTCTGAAAATAGCCTGTTTTTTGCAAAATTTTGTTTGTACAGACTAACTTATGCAACCGCAGGTATTCAAATGCACATCTTAAAAAAAAATAAAATACAGGTTTATGCTTTTTGCAGTTTGTCTTTTTAGACAAATGAATCTACTACTAAACACAAAATACCACTGCCGTCCTTACTGTTCGCTTTTATGTAACTTCCAAAAGACAAATTGCCTCTCTGTTCCAGCAGACAGTATCAGGAAGGTGTCACTCCGTGGTGATTAACAGGCAGGAAGTCTTACTTGAATCCCATTCCCATAATTTCCTGTGAGACTTCTTAAACATTCGTAACAATAAAACTAGTGTGAGTAACAGCAACGGAACAGGCTGCAGGGAAGTTTTTCAAAAAGCTGGAAACATAAAAGCAAATTTTGTGGGTGACCTAGACATTTACTGTTAAGTTTCTAGGGTGTTTTCTGATGAATTTTTGTCTGTATTTATGCCTGTTTCCTTTGGGAAATATGTTGTAGTCAAAATGAGCAGATACCAGAAATGCTTTCAAAGTCCAAAATCTTACTGGCATTATCCTCAAGTCCAAATTTGCTTTGTTACCTTGCTTTTCCCTATGTCAGACAGATCCACTAGAGAAAGCTAATAAAATTACAGGCAGAAGTGGGACAATAGGGCAGGTATGAAATCCGATTGCAGAGGTTTTTGTTTTGAGTAAACAGTTTGGGATGTTAAGTGTTCTAGATCTCTGGGTGAAATTTGATGTTGGACAAATGTAGTTTGGAGGAAAGGGCTCCTGCAGACACCTCATCGGAAACAGAGTGTGAAGGCCTGAATCTAGAGCAGTAGTGTGCAAACTCTGGGAGGGTGTGTTTTTCAGTTTAGAGGCAGTTTTTATTTTAGAAAAAGCCAGAATTATGTTCTTGGCAGTGAAATGAAAAGCTTACTTGTTTGGAATTGGGATAATGAAATGGCTCTTCAAGCAGATGGAGAAACCTGTTACGGTCCTTACGGTTACTATGTAACAACCTGCAATGTTTGGGTCGTATTTAAGTTCTGTGAGGTGTTTCTCCAGGCACTCAAAGTAAAATGACCCAATAAATAGCAGTCTTGCAGAACAGTTAAATGCTCCTAATCCACAAAGCTCTATATGCATTTTTTTAGCAAGAAATAGCTGCAGTGAGATAACATGGAAGAGTGTATAGAAGATTTAAAATAATGTGGTCCTTTAAGTGCATGTATTCAGACAAAGGAACTGAAGATAGCTTGTTTTTTTTATTCCCCAGAGCTGTAATGTGAGGGAAAGGCCATCTCACTGATAGCTGTGTTTTCCTCCCGTGGGGACATTGATCAGTGAGCTTTCAGGATTGCAATAAGCCATGAGTAGTTTCTTCCTAAGTACTTCGCAAAGAGTCCTTTGTGAAGATTTTGACAACCTTAACTAGATAGCAGCCTCTCCTCAGCTGTCTTTGTCATCTTCAGTCTCTTTCTGTCAGTCATTTGCTCTTCTCATTCCCTGCTTTTCTTTCTGGTACTTACTCAGTCTTACATACATTTGACCTCAATGCATCTTTATATACCTACCATTTTGTCCTACTTTCTGTTACTTTTCTGCTTCATATTTGAATAAAATTAAAACAAACAAACAAACAACCCCCATGTATGTACTAATTTACATCCTGTTCTCCATGTCACTCATTTGCTTGTTCTCTGTTTAGAGCAGAGGTCTCTTGCATTCACCTATATTGCTTTAAAGGATTAGTAAATTACTTCTTTCGTCTTGTTATGTTCTGCTTAAGTATTTCATACTTCATCCCAACAGAAGCCCAAGTTCTACCTATTTTTCCAAATGTGTGGGAAAATGGTGCTATATGAGAAGTAAGCTGGACAAGCAGGGTTGAATGCTACCATGAAGAGTTGATAGTATCTTTATTTGAAATAAATGTACAAGTAAATGAGCACTCTTCTTTCTCCAGTGAAATAGCAGTTAATTTCACTGATATGAAATGAGGAAATTGTCAGCTTGCAGTTCAGCATAAATCAGAAAACTATATTGTACCTACTCTGTTTGTGGAGCAAAAACACTTATTCCTTCCTTTTTTAATATTTCATTTTAAATGAAGCGCTTTGTTTTTTTAAATATGACATTTTAAGTGATTAAATACCTTTTGCTAACAAGACATAGTAAGTCATATGCCAAAACACTCGCATGAGGCCTCATGGCCATATTTTATCATTACAGTTCCATTATTTTACAGTTGCTGTTAGTGTGTAGAACAAATGGGTGGTAATAATGCTGGCAGATTCTTGTAGATTTTCTGATTGCTCACACACTGGATAAATGGCCATAAATGTAGGAAAGCATGCTTCTAGCTTTTTTTTTTTTTTTTTATTCCTTGCTTTCTGACTTTTAGTTCAGATACTCTTGTCATTTAATTATTTTGCTTGCAGAGCATATTGTGTGTCTGAAAGGAAGTGTTCATGTAAGTGTGTTCTCTCACAATGAAAATGTGAAATGTGATCCCGGCAACTTTTTATGTAATAGGAATTTGGCATATGTTTTAAGGTAGTGAGATTGTGTATTCTTGAAATGGTTCTGACTTTTTTTCATTAGGTAAATATAGGTATTTATAGAATACAGTTTTATAGAGAGAATGTATAAACATAACCATATATAAGTATTTTCTAGAAGAAAATATTTGAAAGTAATTGTTTCCTAATTAATTTATTTCTACAGGAGATAGGCTAAGGTTGTCTAGTACTTATTTCAAAATTAATTTCAGACTGAAGTACTTTTGTCAAATCTTCTTCTGATAATTCATGAGAATATTTTTTGCAGTAAACATTTTTTGGGAATTCAGATCCTGTTGTGTTCTAGTTATACTATGTAGAATGACTAGAAGTTACTTGTTTCTTCATTGTAATTTCTAGTAACACACAACATGCTTGAAATAAGGTTTACTGCAATTGATTAGTAATTCTTCAGATAAAATGGACCATATTTTTCTCCAGGTTTTGTCAGTCTCTTGTTCAGTGTGCTCTTCCTATATGGTAAAAATTAAAATGTCTGAGATGCAAGCAGCTTTTGTTTTATAATAAAATCCAGCTTTGGCTTGACAAAAGAGTTTAAAAAAAAAGTCCACAAAAGAACCAACACACAACCCACCCAGCCCTCCTTCCTCTACCCCCACCCCCGCTTTTATTTTTTCTCTGAAGTATAGTTTGTTTTGTATTGTGGGATGTATCACCCACTAGAGGTACTCACATCATTCCTTTGACCTCTGCTTTTTCTGAAAGATCATTTTGCTCTTTTTTCACCCTGGTTAAAGTAGGCTTAACGTCTGCACATTAAGACGTGATTACATATTCACACCTCATTAGTCCCATCATATGCCTGCCTGTTTTCAGGATATAGGGCCATGTAGCTCTAGTTTTAGACTTTGTATTAAGTTTGGGCGATCAAGTAAAGGTGAGTAATGATGCAAGAATCCAGGGTCTGGAAGAGTAGGTTGGCAGAGGAAAATCGAAGCATGACATTAGTCATGTTACGTTTTAATTTTTTTCCTAAGAGTTATATAAGAAACAAACAATCATAAGGCTATAGTTGCGTGCTTCATCTTTGTCAAAAAAGTGTTGAGATCTTGACTGTAGATTGTTTAATGTTTAGATTGTTATGGTGGACCTAAGTTACTGGGTAGGTAAGAAAATCATTTCTTGTGAGCAAGTCACTTCTGTGAACCGTTTCAAGCTTGAGAAAGAAAGCTGAGTATTGGGTTGTAGGGATAGTAACTACCAAGAGTTGCTTCATAACATTTCTCTCTCTTGTGTCTCTCCTTTTCATTAGTCCTGTCATGCATGTGAGTTTTTGAGCACTTGGCTGGGACAAGTGATACTGTGGAAAAACTGTTACAATTAAGTTTTCTTGTAGTTAAGGTTGCTTCTGATTGTGACTGTCCATGACATACTGGTCAGAGTTAAAATTTGGTGTACTGATTAGTTATTGATCCTTTAAGCCAATTTGTAGATACAGTGTACTAATAAGTTTTACCCTCAGATATAAACCCATGGAATAAGGTAAAACTGAATTCTGGCACAGAATATTTTTGAGACACTTTTAATGTATGTTTTTATTTTTCCTTTGACCCTATGTATTTTTTAAAGCTGCTTTTATTCAAAGTCTGGATTGAAAAATTTTTATTTAAAGCTGAAATATAACTCTAGAACTTCATGAACTTTGTTTATTTCTTTAGTTATTCTTTTCTCTTTTTCTCTCTTCTATTTTCTCTGTCACTCCTAACTTTGAAATTCTGCCTTGACCTTTGAAAAGTTGAAAGAGTAGTGATGAAGGATTGAAAATAAAGCCATTCATAACAGTGCAAAAACATATCACATACTGTAAGTTCTGCTGCAGCCAATAGTCTGCAAATAAAGAAGGGCATAGGATAAAATGAAATGTGATGGCATTTTTCAGAAATATTGTGCAGATATTGTGATTTATCTGTGCAGTAAGAATTTGGGGAAGAAATTAAACTCAATACTTAGTCTTGGTTTTGAAAAAGATGAAATTTTTCCAACCACTTGCCACGTTTTATTCAGCTTTAGAAAACTCTTTTGCACTAATCTAAGTGGCACTTTGGTAGTGAGCCATGGAGGACTTGTTGGTATTGAACTGAGACATCACTAAAAGACATGAAAATGTTTGACTAGTACATGTATCTACTGCTAATGCAGTGTGAAATGGATTTTTATTAAACAAACTTGGAGTTACTTGGGTCTGATACAAACTTGCTCATAAGGGAAGGTATTTATGACTTTGTGCGTAAAGATTGAAAAACGCGTGAATGGACACATCTCACTGTTTGCAAAGAAGCCTGCACACTGAGATAAATGAAGCATTTCTGAAAGAGAGAACATAGAGCATGCAGATGGTATTTAAAGTATGGTCAAGAAGGTTCTAAGAACCCTTCTGTGATTTAGAGGGGATATGTCTATTTTTATACTCCTGTTGGGTTTTAGCTCTTTTAGAATTTTGGTAATGATCTTGTGTTGCATGTAGTCCATTTACTGCTTGAAAGTCAAGTCCTCCCATTTTATGAAACATGTCAAACACCAGTCAGCATTTTTCCAAGCTGAGTCTTGGATTTTTTTTATAATTTCACGTGTGGGATATTCTAATGCTTTAGACAGGGAAAAGAAATTATGTGACCTTATTAGACTCATCATGAAAGGCCCTGTTTTATACAGAAAGTTTTTTCTGGGGCAACTTTTGTAAATGAAACCGTCCTAATCAGAGAAGGGCATGACAGTAAAGCCTTGTAGCTCATGTCCTTCTTGTGTGATAAACAATGACTTGCACTGGCTGCCCTTGCTATAGTGGTGTACTCACTGACTGCATTGCAAAATGTTTTAAACAGCAACTCCCTGCTGTAAAAAATTACTTAAATTTTCCTCATCTCTGTTTCAGAAAAGAAGTGTACATTTTCAAGAAGTAGGTTTTTGAGGATTAATGACTGGGAGGAGCTATAGCATGCTGACTTGCTGACTTACTGACTTTGTCGTTTCCTGATTCCAGTGGAGTGTGTATGTTCTTACTGGTATGTTTCCGCCTATCTGTCCCTTTTTGGACACTCGTCAGCTTTTGTGGTCTTCTGTAGCGCTTCCTGTGCACTGCTGTCTGATGATACCATATGAATCAGCAATGTGGGTAGTGTTTTGCCTATCTGACAAATAAGGAAACTGCAACAGTAATGTTTTTAAATTTTCTTCTTTGAAGTCGGTCGGTACTATTTAGAGTTACTTTCTTAAGGCACACTGGGATGGATTTCTGTGATCCAGTAGGTCTTTTTTTATTTATCATCTAGTGGCTATGATATGCAGTAGAAAACAGCCTTTTATGAACACATCCCAGGCAGATGTTGTAAATGCCTGGGTGTACTGAAACAGACGGAATCCTTGCCAACATAAAATACAGTCAAATTCTGGCTTTTCAACATTATAATGCAATTTTTCATTATGTTTTTCGTTACTGGTCTAAACTACACAAGAATTAGATTTTACTCATTCTTTCCTCTTCAGAAAGGGATGAAAATGAGATTTCTCATATGAAGCTACTACAATGAGAGGAAATTTAAATAAATATGCCTTGGGGGGAGGTGTTTGGTAGAGACATGGGTGAAGGGAGGAGTATAGTTGATTCAGTGTAGGCTGAATTGTCAAGATCCTACTTGTAAAGTAAGGGTTAGTCCCTGAAGAGAGTTGGTTTAGTAATGCTTTTCCAGTGTTCTGATGCTCTCATTAAGTCATTAATCTTTGAACATGACATAGTTATTTCTCAACAGGGTATCAAATAAGAGTTTTTTCCTTAGACAACTGTCTTTTTTATTTGATATTTGGTAATTAGATCTCTATCTTTGTGTTAAGGTTTGTGGGATTTTTTTTTTCTTTCACTTTGGGTCTTCTCAGATTTTGTGCAGTTGTATTCTGCTGAAGAGTATAAGGGAAGATAATAAATGAGAACTCCTACACTGCTGTGTTGTGTTCGCATACTCCTTTTGAACTTCCAGACTTTTTGGAATTCAGTGAGATTCTCAGGACAGTCTTGGTTTTCTCCAGCAGCAAGGGTAGTGGAAGAAATCCCTTGAATCAGTATTGACACAGCTTCATAAAGCTGGAAAAATGTGCTTAAAGTGACTGTGGAGCACAGACTTCCTGATATAGTTGTATTTTCCAGCACCTGCTTTGCAGATACAGGTTTATTCTAGCTGCAGAGTTCCAGGGAATTTTACTACAGTTCTTGTTAAAAATAAGTATTTCCAAGTGGCTGAGGAATTAAAAAGAAAATAATGCCATAATTTTGGGTCTGCAGTTGGCAGCATTGCACAAAATACATAACATCCCTTCTGCACGATACGAGAAAAGAAGAGACAGTAACTATCTTGTCCTTACAATGAACAGAAATGTAATGCATACTTTCACTATGAAGTAATTTTGTCTTAGAAATTGGAGTTCATATATATATTTCAAAAGGCTGAGTAAAAATGTGCTTAACCAAAACCCTACTGCATGCAAAATTCAGACATCGGTATTCGTCTCCACTTCCTAATTATGCCTCACTACATCAGCAGATGAGTCTAATGAAAGGAACAATGGTAAATCTCCACTGTTACAGTATGTTATGGGTGCCATCACTGTTACCATTTATAAATAAAATCAGTTAGTGAGCTAAGTATCGTCCTCTGCACTTCATAACAATTTTTTTCTTCAGCACAGCCAATTATGGAATAAGAGAAAGGCTCATGTCCCTTAAAATAATTCTTCTGTTCTGTGGGAATCCTGCCATTTCTAGTGTTAGTCTCTGCTGTCTTTCATCTTACATCTTGCTTTGTGGAGACCTGTACTCAATAGAGACCAGTGGTTAGACCTGAAATATAAATAACTAGACCTTAAAATGAAGACCAGTCCTGGAAAAGTATTCAGAGCTGTTGGGTACTCTTCGAAGGTAGAACTTTTTCTCCGTCCTTTCTAGCATCATTAGTGCAACTCCATCCAGTGCCCCAGACTCTGTGCCCTTTGCACCACTTGCAGCAGCAGTCTTGTCCTGAGCACTCCCGGGATGACCCCACATCCAGTTTACAGCATGGATTCATAAATGGGGAGCAGCAGTAGCATGCTCAGCACATGCTGCCTTGGATCACCGTGAACTACACAGTCACTTTGAGCAAGGTTTTCTCACACATCTGATGAGCTGCAGTAGGTTGTAGGGATCCTGTCTTTGATCCCTATCACTTTCACTGGCTCTCATGGCCCTGAAAATGTCAGGTTTACCACAAGCAACATAGCTAAGAGCCTAAATATGGATCTTGGATAGTATCCCATAGCATTTAAATTAATATTAATGTTAAATTCTTCAAAGATAGAAAACTTTAAGCCAACTAGTTAGATTGCCTGATGATTGCCTGTTTTTTCTTCCCCTTTCAGACCTCTGAATGAAACAAAACTGTTTCCTCTTTTTATAACACCGTTTTACCAAAGTGTTAATCATTGCTAGTTTGATGTTGCTTCAAAACCTGTATGATTACAGAAGTGAATGCTGGAATCATGTTTGTGGCTCAGTGCCTTCAGCAGCTGTGCAGGCATACAGAAGTACATGCTCTAGGGTCTTGAGAGCTGGTTCAGATAACGGGCTGCAATGGTTTTCAATACATGCTACCAATGCCCAGCCTTGGAATGCCCACACTTAACCTCCAGTCCCTTGCATCATTCATGTACAGAGATGTGATTTGACCACCATAGTCTTGGATGGAGCAGAGAAAACAGAGCAGTGTCTGCCAGATCCATTAGCTCCTGCTGAAAGTTAGGTCAGCATGGAGGATGTTCTAGCTTAACTTGGAGCAGTGCCTGAAGAAGCTAAAAGCATCAACTGTCAGGAGGCTATAAAGATGATTTATCACTATCTTATGCTTGACTCTTTCTTTACACTCTCTTCCCCTCCCCTCCCCCCACCTTAATTAAGTATTGCTTTGCAGATTTTCTGAGTTTGACCTCAGACCCCACATATAACACTAGAACATCCCAGAACATGTCTCTGAGTCAATACAAGATCCTTTTGGGGGTAATTTTTAATACATGTTTATACCGGTTTATAGGATCTTGCAGTTAATTGAATATGCCTTTCACTGATTAAGACAAGAAACAGACTATTTCCCTGAGCTAAAGTAAGTAATCTACCTGAAGCTGAAGTAAGAAACCGAAGTTTTACTACCAGGTTTCACTTCTTTCAGACCTGATTTATTTGTTGAAGATCTATTAGCATTTTAATTTATAGAGGTTGATACTACTCACCACAAAATCAAGATGGAAAAGTATTCTCACTGGTAAAAAAAAAATTCATTTTCATCTTTATTTTGAGATTGAAAGTGTGAACTGTTGCCTGTCAAGAAATTTTTCTCCCTTCATTGGTTTCTGAATGTGAATTTCACACATTGTCAGGGAGTTTGTTTTGGTTTTGAGTGGATTTTTTTTAATGGTGGGAAAGTTAAGTGAAATTCTGTATTGTAGATATGAAACAACAGTGATTTAACTGCCATTTAACTTGTAAGTAAGGCAATTTATAAAAAAAAAGTCTTCAAAAAATACTTATATTTTAATATTGGCTATGTAAAAAGCAGGAAAAGAAGAATCTAGCTTCAACAAATGCAGTTTAAGAAAAGCTCCAGTGAATTTCTTTTAATGGGACAAAACTAATGCTGCCTCTTCTGGCATCGGTTTTTTTAAACAGTTAACCAAAATCTGTTCCTTGGCTAAGACATGTCTGGCACCATTTTAGAGCATTTTTTAATAGGTTGCTAACTGTACTAGCACTCTCTAAACACGAGGAAGGGCTTTTGATGTCTAAGCTGTTAATTCTGCTCTCAGTGACTTGCTTTCCTTACTTCTTTTTAGAGTTAGTAAATCTGTCTTCTGTGAGAAGTTGTAACAAATGAATCCTGATTTCAGAAATTGCAAGATTCTGCATAGGCAGTTTGTAAAAAATAAATGTTAATGCTTTTTGTCACTACCCTGTTCTTTTCCGTGCATTACTTCTTGATCTTTTTAATCTACACACTTGCTTTTTGACCTTTCACTATCACTGTTTTCAATTACATGCAAACAGAAGGATAGGTATTTACAGCTGAATAGAAGTCAGACATAATAATTAGAAAGGCAAAGCATATTTTCCTCCTCTTCCAGATCTTTTAGTCAAACGCTGTTAACAGAAGTAATTTCTGCCTGGTAGATGAACAGTGAAAGCACAATGAGATTTCTGAGAAAATACCTAATTGCACTGCCAGCCTCACTCCAGAAAGAGTCTGACTCAGCTAAGCAGTGTTTTCCTCCTCCCCCTCTGTCTTGTCAGTGTTGGTTCACAGTGTGGCTTGGTGGGGCATGTGACTGCCGTACAGATAGTGCACTTGAACAATAATCTGTAGTCCATAGGGCAAGTAAGTTGGGCAGACTAGCAATGGGGGATGCACAAGGCAAGCAGACCAAGCCAGTTCCAGTACGAAAAAGAATTTGGCTCAAGGAACACCAATTTCTACATCTTTGATCTACAGTTACTTTATCATTACTTATGGGTCTTTGTAACCAGCACCCCACTACTACTGCAGACCAGCAGCCTGAACCAGTGGTTTATCTCCCATGTGATTTGCATGCAGTTAGCAGGAATGGGTAGTTTACCCCAGAGCTCTTTTTGTCATGGCAACCTGTTTACCTCTGATTTTACACAGATTATCAGTAGGAGGAGTTACTGTCAGCTAAGCAGTATCTAGGCTTTCATTCAGGAGCCAAAGTACCTGCATTTCAGATCAGACAGAGAAGGTAAAAGGCTTTCCTACAAGTTTTCCACAACTAAATAATGAAGATGGATGAAATAGGTAGTTGAAATTATAACCAAAAATGTGTTCTCACCAGTTATTCACTCTACAAGGCATCTTCCTTTTGACATCAAGAAGCATCCTTCCAAGCATGTTTCAAAAATCTAGTGGAAGTCTTTATGTAAAAACCATTTGGAAAAAAATAAATTAAATAAATACATAAAGTATTCAAAGAAATCTTCACATGTTTTATTAAAATTTTAACTAGATCTGGCCTGTAAATGTTTTTCTTTATCTTATTCCAAGGACAATTACAACTCACCTTTAATTGTGATGAGTCCAGTGGTTGTCCTGTTAATCATGTTGATAAGTACTTGCTCAAACTAATACCAGATTATTCATGTAAGGCTTTGTAAGCATGAACAAAGGTTGCATAATTTGGCTCAGTATATTTCAAAAGTCAAAAGGCAGGTCACTAGCTGACTGCCTTCCTCTCCCAAAGTGTGGGACTTACCAGATTTCTTCTTAGGGGACTACTGCATCTTTTCTATGTTTGGTGTAAAGCCTAAGTTACAGTATGTGATACATAGAGTGCTGCTACTAATAAAATTTCTGTTCAAGAAAATTGTGGATTTACTTCTGTGCTCTGTATTTATTATATAGGACCCAGTTAAAATTAAGCTTGAGACTGTGCTTCCATAAGTCATTTGATGAACTGCATGAACACGGTTTTTGTAAGATACAATTTTCCTATTTTCTGAAGCTTTTCTTTGTTAAGCCTCTGAGGAACAAATGTTAATATTACTGAATACCTTATTGAAATGAAAAATATAGGAAAAATGTCAAGAGAAAGATTGCAATAGTAAGTAACTGAAATTCAGTTAGTATTGTTTTTGTCAGTGCAGTATTTTGTATCTTTTGTTTTACTTAGTAGATCTAAATCTATTTTTCCTTAATCATATAAATCGATGCCATGGTCTTTGTGCTACCTTAGTCATTCTGTCCGCTTAGCTCTGCTGTGTGTGGGAGTGGTGAAAAAAGATTACATACTGCCTGAACTGATTCATTTTAGACCTCTGCAGAAGATCTAACTGCAGAAATACTGTTTCCTTTTTAGTTAAGGGGTTAATTAAAAAAAAAGTAATGTGTTCTGATGGAATGAAGGTGATTTCAGTCTATATAGACAGCAACTCTTTATGGCAATCCTTTTCCAGAAATGCATTGTTCAGGAACAACACTTAAATCCTTCGGTTTATGTTTGGATGCTTGAAGGCACACAAACTAGGAATAGCTCCTGTTACTTAATGCAGAGTTAGTTGTGTGGTTGGTGAGTCACTGCCTAGTTAACTGTGTTCTTTTTAAACTGCTTTGTTCACTACTTTTCCCTCTCCTAACTGTGAAATGAATATTTATTGCAAATCTTGACTGAAGTAAATCCTATAATGATGAGTGAGTTGTATCATTTCAGTATGTTGTGTTTGAGGGATTTTTCTGTTGTTGCTCCTGAGGCAGTAGCTGAAGTAAATGGGACGAATTTGCTGGTTACCTGGCAAAGTCACACATTTTTTGGTAATTGATGTAAACACCACGTCACAGTCATTCACCTGTCAGTTCATTTGACTCTTTAGTTTGGAGACTTTTCACTCCTATTCCACTTACCAGGGAGACTAAACATAGTGTACCAGAATTAAACAAAACGATGATAAAAAAAGAGAAACAAAACCCATGAAAAAACCAAACCAAAACATCAACAAAACACCGATCTACAATTTGCAATACTTTTTGTTTTCAAGACTTGGTTACACTGAATATCTGCTGGGGAAGGGAAAGTAGTATTCTCTTAGTTATTTGTTATGTATCTTAAAGATCCTAGACTGGAATTTCTGGAGCTCTCTTTTGTTTCAAGCTGATGACAAGGTGATGACATGGTCATTTCTGCTCAAGGCAGAAAGAAGAGGAGCCTCTATTTATGAAAGCCTTTGCGTGTATGTTTCACTTGATGGCCGTCTCAGCCTGCATTTTAGGTTTTCCTCCTCGTTAAGAATTCAGGTCTAGAAGAACAACAATTCTGCATCTCATAACTTCCCTTAAGCACTAGCAGCAGAATAAAATTAGCATAGCATTTTAATTGTGTCACTAATATGGAAAAAAATAATGGTGAGGCTGATGGGAAACTTCCTAATACCTTCTGTTGGTGTTGAAGCTATGAACAACAGCACAAGCAATTTAGCTTTCTGGCCAGTGACTCAGGACGACAGCACTGTTTTAATATGCATGTGAGTCACACTTGTTATCTGTAAATACAAAAGGAGGAGGCAAGCAAAGTAGTAATACCTCACTTAGAGCTTAAGTTATTCATGAAATAGCTTGAAAATTGAAACAAAATAAGTATATCAAGGGAATTAGGAAAGTGGCTGATAGTTGCTATAAAGCAAGCAGGTTTTCACCTTGCTTACATGAGCAGTTACATTAATTTTGAGATATAGTTATTCAGGGGTTGGGGGCAGGGGGCTGTTTCATTGTTTCTCAGATTGAATTGCTTTTAGGATGGAACAAGTCAGTGCAGCTGTGTCTGCCCAACATGTTGCTAGTCTTAATGAAACTGCTTCTCTTCTTGATACTTTCCTCTTGTTATAAACAGAGTAGGCAGGTTCTTTATCAAAAAGAATGCTCTGTCACTTACCTCCGTAGTTCATTAACTCCATCTGCCTTTCTATAAGCTCGGCGTGTGCTGTGTTTTAGATTCAAATAAGCCTTAAGACACCAAGTTCTTCTCATTTCAGTGAGAAGTGGGGAACCCTGTAGAAATCAGAAGCAGTGTTTTGAATCTGGGCTCTGGTATTTGTGATGCTGGTGAGAGAGGCTCTTATGAGGAGAAGGAAGGAGCTGCATGAGCATCAGGTGTGACACAGCACTGAAGGGCTTCACTGCAGCACTCTTGTTTTTTACCTGTTAGCTTGACAAGGACTTGAGTCATGGCAAACGGTTGGACAGAGGACAGAAAATGCTCCATACCGGTGACCAGGCAGTCGTTAGGCTACAATAACATAGCTGTGTCTGTAATGAGATGGATTGTCATTGTTAGCTGCTAGGGTAAGCTTTGTCTCAGTGGATCTGGAGAACTATATTGTTCTTTGATTATCTTGTTTTGCTGACTGATTAATAGTGCTCTTAGTTTCATGATATTTTGCTTTATTAGTACAGACATTCATGTACATTTTGAAAAGAGAATGTTATACTGCAGTTCTTTCATAAAAGGTTATGAGATATTTGAAAAGCTGGTTCAAAACTCTGTTTCAGTGATTATATATCTTCTAATAAATATTTGTGTTGGAATTTTTTTTCAATACTGCTTTAAGTGTTTTTGATTAAAGTAGTTTTGGAACAGATTGGATAAACCATGCCAACCCTAAATAATCTGTGCTAAAATAACTTGATGTTTACTTGTTTCACTATTAAAAAAAATCCAGTATCCTGGATGATATAAATTAAAAGCATAGAGAAAGCATTCAGCACCGTATGGTGTATAAGAAAGACAATAATAGAAATAAAGTTAGAACCAGATTCTAGTAGAGGTAAAAAACAAGGTTGGCTATGCAGGAAAATTACATACCAAAATCTGCATATGTTAGGGCATACATGATTTGTAGTCATGCTTAGGAACTTACTGGCAAATGTTTGGAAATAAGAGGAAAAAACCCCATTAGTTCATGTAAATAAAAGCATAACATTTGGGAGAAAAGTTCAAAATTTGTTAACTCTGCACAATTCAGCAACCATATGCCCTAAACTCCTGTCTTCAGTTCAGAGTCTTATGAAAATAAACACAATGTGTATTACTCTGTTTTGAAATGCTGCTTGAAAACAGAAAAAACAGGATGAAGAGTATAATGAGAAATCTCATAGGAGTTTTTAGTCTTGTACTGTATAGTACTGTATAGTCATGTCACTAGAAGCTGTCCCCAGTGTTTGTGCCCCTGACACACTATTGGAAGCTGTAGTGTTTATAGATAGTATGGGATCTAAGACAAACTCTTCAGGCAGCACCTTGTAAGACCTTTGATGGAAATACTTGGAACAATGAAATATGATTATTAATAGTACAGCACCATATGATCCAGTATGTAACTCTACTTAGCTTTTCGTCTCCATTAATAAAAACACTTTTGTATTAAAAATGTTTCTTCTGAAAAATCTAGAAAGTGATCATACTAACTTCATTGATAGTTATGTAGCATTCATTTATGTCAGCTGTCAACTTCAGTAGTAATTTATTCCTGATAGTGTTCTCAAAGTGATAGTAAAAAATAAAGTTAATACCAGATATGGACTGTAGTTCTGAACTTTGCTTCAAAACTTTTTTGTTTGGTTTAATTTTGGTGAGTTTTTTTGGAGAGGCTGGTTGATTGCTTTTTTTGGGGGGGTTTTTTTTGTTCCTTTTTTTTGGGGGGGGGTTTGTTTTATTTTTTTGGGGGTTGTGGGTTTTTTAATTGGGGTGGTTTTGGTTTTTTTATTGGGGTTTTTTGGTTGGTTTTGTTTGTTTGTTTGTTTGGGGTTATTGTTTGGTTTTGGTTTTGGTTTTTTGGTTTGTTTCAGTTTTTGGTTTTGTCTGGGGTTTTGTTTGTTCGTTTTGTTTCAGCAGCCTGAACTAGGGTTTCCTAGTTCTTCTGCAAGACTCTAATGTTGTGCTTTCAGCCTGTCAAGGTGTTGCTCTTGCATAGTTCTCTTTTGTTGACAGCAGACTTCATGTGTCTCCAGAGACTTTAAATTAAGAATAGTTAGTCTATACATAGTTTCAGAATCAAGTTTTTTTTCATTTTTCTGTTGCTGAAAGAAGATATACCTCCACAGTAAGAAAGGATTCTGTTAAGAAAATAGTTCTGCACCTGCCATCAGAATTACATTATTCCATACTGTGTTGTGCTGACAGGTTCCTCTGTCCCATTTCATATGCTGAATTACCAAAATCAATTGCTTTAGATTTTCTTCTCTGCACCCACCGCTTTCTCCCCATCAAAACCACAGATTCAGTTTAGCTCTTCTGCCCTTCCATGATGATGTTCAGTTTAATTATTAATTCATATCTGGTTTTATTCTTCCAGTGATGCTTCAGAAAATTAAATCTCAGAGGGTAAAAAAGCGCTACAGCTTATTTTAGGATTGTAGAACTGTTGCAGTTTTGCAATGTTCAGAAGTTGTTTACATCATACTTAATATGCTATATAAGCTTCTCTTCGTGCTGTTATATTTAACTGCAGGTTTAATGTCTGCATTCAGCAGGAATAATCAGTAACAAATAACTGGAACGGTAAAAAGAAATTCTTCACGTTTGTCTAAATTTTTAGTGTTCAGAAAGGCTAATATTTGCTGTTGACATGGAGGATCTGTGATAAGCACTAAGTTGTGTAGCGGCTTTTCCGTGTTTCTGAAATTGTGATAAAATGCAACAAACACCAAAGGAGTGATACTCCGTTAAGTGTAATCTGTTTTTACACTTACTTTGAATTTAACGCTTTTCAGTTACTGCATATATTTACTGAAATGGCTATGTATTTATTTCCAAGTGCAAAACCATGCAAATTTTTATGAATGTGACAATAGGGAAGTATTTTAATCAAATTTTGAAGATAATTAGAAATAAAACATTACTTTAAATGGTCATTGCTTGGAGAAGGAAAAAAACCCACCCTTTTATCTCTTCTGAGGAATCTAAATTTGGTAGTAAAGAAACAGCGAACACTTCTAGTTTCAAGAGCAGAGCATGTTTAGCCAAGAAATATAGTGCAGGAAACCAAAAGTAGCAATAATTATGGCATTGAATCCTGTCCCATTTATGTGACTTCGGTAAATACGCACATACACCCCTTTTTGCTGAGCTTCGTTTAAGTTTTGAGTACTTACAGGAAAAAGCAAAGAGGGAAACTGGTTTTGTTATTGCAGGTTTTGGTATTGCTTTCTCGGTAGACAGAGCATTGATCAGGATGTTGCGCAATGGACCATTTTTCCCCTTACATATGAAAAAATTAACATCACTAGTGCAATTCAAAATACACACTTTTTTTTCTGAAAGTGAGGTAATTCTGTACCAGCACTTACAAAATGGTGATTTGGTGCTGAACATGTTTTAGTAGCTGTGATGTACACATACCTGAGTACTAACACTTCTAGTTACTTTTGTTTTTGAAGATTTGCAGTGGATCAACAATACTTCTGTAATTTCGTAGGCCTGGGGAAATGGGTCTGTTTGGCAGTTTTGATAACTGCTTGGTGATAATACTTGGATAATCTTCTCTTTCCTGGTTAGACGGTCTGTTTGGAATGATCTGTTGTAGGATTAGATAAGCAAACTTACTTTTTCTCAGCTAATTTATCTAATTTCAGAATCTTGATGGGATAAAGATATCTTTGTATTTGCTTGGGGCAGTAGGTCCACTGTGTCATATTTCATCATCACTCTGCTTCTGGGGCATGTTTTTAATACTTCTTTTATGCATAATTTTAACATAGAGAAGAAGAGATTTGTATTTGCAAGTTCTCTGTTGTTCAGGGAGAATATTTTTTACCCAGGTATTTCTTCTTTAGATAATTTCACAGGTATTGGAAAAAGTAGTATTTTTTAAAGGCTCCGTGTGTTTTCATGCTGCAAAGCTGATTTCTTCTAACTTCTTAAGACATTTTCTTCAACAAACCTCACTGATCACAAGAACAATTTGACACTTACCTTGTAATTCCCACAATAGCCCCATTTATCCTTCCACCCCAAAGTCTTCCTGGTTGCCTGCCTTCCTGAAGGTCCCTAATGTTTCATGGTTATGCTTTGCTTTGTTTTACCTTTCATTTTCTTCAGTTCAGAGGTGATTACAATTTCTCCTTTAGAGCCTTTCTGCTGGGCCTGGGTGGGATTGGTGTGGTCCTCTGTGGGGCTGATGAGGCCATATAATGTCGGCCATAGGATGCCTACCCTGCCAAGAACCTTGGGAATCATTATGTGAAAACTGTATCTCAGGGAAGAAGTATCTTTCCTTCTCAATCTTGTGGAATGCACTTGAGTTTTGTGCTGAAAGTTCTTGGGGAGTGCATTCCTAAATGGATTATCCTTCCTCTTTTGGACAGGAAGATCTGGAGGAGTGGAAATGGATTTGTTTTTCTCGCAGACCAGAAGCTAGAAGGCAACCCATGGGAATCCTAGAAATTTTAGTTATTTCTTTTCCTGTTTTTTACTTGGAGTTTTGTATTCTGGTTTCATAAATTAGCTGAGTGTGTTTTTGACAAAGGAGAACAAAAGACAACTCATTAATTCTTAAGTTGTTACAAATCTTCCCTGAATGTTTGCAGGAAAACAAATGTTCCTGCAATTGAATAATTTCTTCTGAAACCTTCACTGTCTCCCAGAGAGTTCTCTGTCAGATTACAATGGGTAGAAAACTTAAAACGAAACTTTAATTTGTGTTAGTGAAGGTAGTGGAAAGTTTGTTTCAGCCTTAATTATAATGAAACTATTGTCTTTGGTTCTTTGCTTAGGTTCAGTCTGCATATTTTCTGGTTGTTTTGATTGGGTTTGAATTTTATTCTGCTCCTTGTCCAGGCTAGCAGTTTGTTTTGTTGTTATTTGCAAGAAAGTTTGGAGGGAAGACCTGAAGGGGGGTGGTTTGGAGAGAGGACAGGGATATGGGAGAGATGGACTATCAGACCCAACAATTGATGATTTATCAAAAAGGAAGTCAAATGCACCCAATTATGTATAGTGCTAGCCAGGACTGGCATCTTCTTGTGCTCAAAATTTTCAAGCAGCTCTTTTTAAGCCATCTGTTACATGCTTTCCCCCACTGCCCCCTTGGTTTCTCTTCGTGCCATAAACCTTCTGTCAAACTTGTTGCGTCCTCCAAGTCAAGGCTTGACACGCATGCAGGAGCATGCAGACTCAGAAGATAGGATTTGATGTCTCAAAACTATTTTCTTTTTCTTGCTGATTATCTAGCCTGGAGCCAGAAAATAGTTCATTGGGAGCACTTTTCTTACTGGCTTGCAGGAAAGTAGGGAAGAGTTCTGCTCCTTAAATAGGAGTCTTTAATGGAACTTCTCCATAATATTGTATGTAGTCTAGACTAGCAAAACTGCTTTGGGTTGTTTACATTTTCCATTTTAATTGCATCTCCTATTTGAGAATTCTTCAAAGGAATTAGATGACTTACGCAGGATCACAAAGCTACTGAAAGAATAAACTGAGAAGTGTACAATGAAGTTATGTAAGAAAGTCCAAACTGATGTTTTTTCCTTTAGCTTCCTGCTGAGAATATCTCTCCTTGCTTATTACGTATGAAGAGGCTGTGGCTGTTAAAAAACTTGGTTCTGTAAGTTTTTCTTTATCCACCTGCAGTTTTTTCTTCTCAAGTAGTGAAGGGCCTTCCTGCCTTCTTTTGAGAGAAAAAAATATAACTGGAACACATCAGAATTAAGAAGACTCCCTATGCATGTTGTTTCTTGTTCTCTTAGTGAAATAGCTCTAAAGATATAGTAAATGGATTAGATCACCTATTAATTTTTCTAATTTAATTTCGGCTGTTAATGATACTGAAAACTGAAGCTTAAATATCATTGTCTCAGACACTGTATATGTCCTCTGCCAATGATTTTATGCAGCATGTTAGTAAATATATGAGGCTGTAGAAATAGCTCTTGTCCACAAACTTGCAGACAAATAATGCTTTAAAAGTTCTGTGTAGGAGACCTTGAAATACATTAAAAACTTTGAATTCAGTGTTCTTGTAAGATGATGCCATTCATGCCTTTTTTTAGTGGATTTAAATTCTTATTACTTATTGCAACCTGCAGAAGATGATTGATGTGCAGCTAGAATGAATTTACTTGTTTTGAAATAATGTTCATCTTTTATAGTTCCAATAACTGTACCTACAGCTATGGTTCATATAGCTGTTTTCAACACATTACAGTCAATGTATATGGGCATAGCATGTTCACTTACCAGATTTTAAAAAAAAATACTATTTTCTCCTTATTTGCATACAATATTTAATCTCTGTTGATTTGCTATTTCTGAGGCCTGTGGCTGTTGTCTTCTTAATTTATCAATCCAAAAGTAGTGATGATCTCACGTTAACATTTTTTACTTTCTCTTGCTATAGATAAACACTGAGAAGCAAAATGTACACTATACTTTTTTTCTAGCTCTTATAATAAACACCATTTTTTATAGCAAAGTAAATATATTTTTGTCTTTTTACAATTTCAGTTATACTTAACACTTTCCTTGCACTTTAAGAAGTTAAAACAACTAGGAACTAATTTCGTATATTTTGCTCCTTTCTACGTATTTCATGTTTTCCCAAGGAAAAAATTAAATTTTTATGTCTTCAAAATGTTTTTTCTCTGTGATGCAATAGTCTGCTGAAGTCATATTACTCTTTTATATAATTTCTTAGTGTTTTACTTAGTATTCTGTGTGAGAGGAGGCTGAAAATTTGAGGGTTGCTGTATTTTTACAAGTCATTGCAATTTAACAATTTTATGAAGTTATCCAGAATCCATTTTTATGTATTGCATTATATACTTTTTCTTGACCTAATTTGAAGTCAGTCGTAAATATTAACTGTGTTGAATACCAGCCTCTTATTTGGCATATATTTCATATGCAGGAGAAATTAGATAGATCAATTGCAGAGCAGATCACCTTGATTGAAAAGATGTACATGGTATGTAATGACATCTCTTTAATTTCTAGCTTTAGATACATCGTAGATAGTTCATATGTCCAGAATGATTGTGAACACTTAGAATCCATTTGACAGAGAAGATTCTGGATTTGTACCAATCATATTTCTGCCGTTTACTGGCCTGAAGTAATACTCATCAAAAGGGGGTGCATGTCTGATGGTGGAGTACAAGGTGTTAAGTAAGAGGTGAAGGTTGGAAAATTCTGACAGAGCCACTGAAACAGTGGTTTCAGTGAATCTACGCTGATTTACACCAATTGCAGTCTGCATTCAACAATTGCAGATAACTGTTCTTCTTTGATTGTCCCAAATTTAAATAGATTTGTAACATCTCAGTGAAAAGAAACCTTTTAATTTTAAAATTAATTTTATTTTCATTGTTAGAATATATGTAGTGCTAATGATGTTTCCTTCATAACAGATGTTGTAAAGCATATAAACAGTATAGCCCTACCATTTATTTACTTCATCCAAACCACACAAGAGCGACTTAAGTCACCAAGCACAAGTGTGCCTTGTGATTGGTAATGTGATGAAAGAAATCACTGTTGCCCCCAAAGGCTTGCTTTCTGGGACGGTGATTCCAGAGTTAAACCTCCATTTTGCAATTTTATTATACGGCTAATATGTTCTCTCTGGAAAATATTTTAGTATATTCAGAACTCACAAAATAGGGCTGTCGAATAAGGAAAGAAACAGTGTTGAAAAATGAGACTAGTGTGAAGAGAAACTTCAACTCATCCAGCAGTAGATGTTTTTCAGTTGTATTTCAGTAAGATACACAAACGTGGTCAATTCTAAATACTGCTGAATGGTTACAGAAAGTGACAGATCACTTCATCATCATCTTTCTTTATTGTATAATGTGTTGTGAAAGGTGTATATGATATGTGTAGGGACAGGATCTCTTTCAGTTGCAGAATTTTTTAGCACTCCTAACTATGAACACCTTTACTTCATTTTCTTCAATAAATAACATCTGGAGGAAAGAATGAGAGCTTTTAAGTTTCTTGTACTGATTTTTTTGAAAAGCAAAAAGTTTGTCTTAAGTCAGTCTATTTTGCTTCCAACCGAAACCATTCTATTGAGCTATAACTTAAGCTGTAATCTTTTAATAAAATGAACCAACGAATCTCCCTTTAAAGAGTTCGGTTTTTTAAAAATGAATTATTATATAAGTGGAATAAATACATGATTGTTGTCCTTTGTTTAGTGAAAGAGGAGCAAAATTGATATAACAATGGGTCTCCCTTAAAGAGTTGCAAGTACAATAACTGAGATTTATTAATATACAGAACAGGTCTTAGCTCCCATCAGCTTCAGAAAGAGTTTATACTATGCATACAGGAAAGGATGTGTGGTAAGTATCTTCATTCAGATATTATTGTAGTATAGGTGTTAGAAATCAGAACACTTAGGAAATTTGGCAAAGGGATATGCATTTTTAATACATTTCAGTTTGAATACATTTCAGTCTGTATTAAAATACTGTAAAATACTTTATGTTAGCAGACCAGTTATATTTCTAAAAGAAATCTGTAGGTTTCATCTGTTGCCCTTTAAAGGCAGGATTTGTAGTAGATATGAGTAAAACCGAGTGAAGGATATGTACACCACAGAAGTTTCTTGGTGTTAACCTCATTAATGTTCCCTACAATCACTTCTGCATTTTTACTTCTCTGTTGTCATTGATTGGGAAAGGATTGCTGCAATGGAGGTGGCTTCAGAGGCTTGCAATACACCAGATTCTGGTTACCCACTCCTCCCATAATTTTCCACATTGAAACAGAGTTTGGGATGCTTTGTGCCATTTGCCAGCTTTCCTTGCAAATTGCCTGTGTGGTTCCTCCTGTCTAGTGGATTGTTCTTGCAGAGAATCTTAATTCAGTAGCATGTATAGTCTCGTGAGTGATAAATCTAAATGATCTAATTTGCTGCAACTTCATTATTTTATTGTAATAAATAATATGACATTAGAAAACAGGGTTTCTATAAAAATAAATGTAGCACCTTGGAAATTGCAGTAGCTCACCTTATTCTCAAGAGACCAAAAATCACGCAGAAGTCTTTTCCAGTCTCTTATTCCTGGACCAAGTAATTGAGAAAATAATAACTAAATCTCGGTTAACACATGCCATCTGTGAACATATGAGATGTCCCAAACTCAGGGTTCAAAATGGGGCAGAGCTCACAGATGAGCAGGAGGTCCAGATACAAGCCAAGTCTTCATTCTAATAAATACAGTTCCCTCCTTTATTTTTTTTCTCTAATCAGTCTGATCTGAATGAAGGACTATTTACTGAATGAGAATGTCAACACATCATTAATTTTTCTGAGTGTTTGTGTTTACATATGCAGGAAAGAAAAATATAGGAACCTCTTAATTTATTCTTAAAATAGATTTATTAAAATTTAGGGTCCAGTACTGTATTTCTCACTGTTCAGAAAAGTGTGCAAAGAAATTTGGAGGGAAAAAAATACTCATCAAATACGTTCTGTAAGAAGTATCCTAAATTAATATAAAAATTAATCAGTGAGTATAACTGCAACAAGCGCAGCACTTAGCTGGAGTTATAATATTACTGTATTACTGATGTAATACAGTCTGTATAATGTATCAAAGAGGAAACCCAAAGCAATTATTTCAAACTCAGTTCTTCAAGAACTGCATGATAAATGTATACAGCTTTGGAATCCAGTACAGGTTGTGATTCATTAAAAACTCTAATTCTGCCAAAGAGTGAACTCAATTTAAATATGTAGTTTTTAAAGCTCAAAAATAAAGTGACTGTTCCCATCTACACTTCAGAATTCAGTACAAAATTACAGGAGTTACTTGCCTTGAGGTTTCAGTAGACAGTGTGTTTTCTTTTGTTTGGTTGGTTTTCTCTTTTTAATGTGATAAACTGATGCTCAGGAACATAAAAGCTAGATGGCTTATGAGTTTTCTTGAAGGACCCAGAACAGTTTAACGTCTTGAAAGGGTATTAAGGCTTAAATGTCTGGCTCCTGAACTGTGCTCCAACAGACTATGAAAGAGTGTTAGTTTTGCAGTTCAGTAGCAAGTGATGTGTCATTTGTTGTTTTCCTCAACACAGGGCTAACTTTATCTATTTACCTCTAAGGCCTTCATCAAACAAAACAGTTTAAAATTGCAGAGTGTTAATCAGAGCTGTTCATACACAATTATTTGTATATATCTGTTTATGTTTTAAGAGCTTAGTGTGGGATAACAATAAAGAAGAAATGGCTAGTGGAAGGTTGTCTGAAGAAACAAATAAGAGGAATATGGTGTAGGTGAAAAAGATGTACAATACTGGTAACAATGCAGTGGTGAAAAGTATGCAAGAGTGTTCATGATTTGTTTGGTTGGTTTTTCCTCTACAGCTTTCACTTTTGGTGGTTGGTCTGCTTAATAGTTTTTATTTCAGAAGGTTCCTGTCTGGCTCCAAAGTCATCAGAAGTCTGTCTTCCTCCAGCAGCTTACCACTGCATTAGCACAATTATATATGTTTTCTTGATAGTTTTTTATGTCAGTCTTCGTTTTGCCAATCAAGTAATGCTAATGATATCTGAGACATTAATCTTCAGGGTAACTGTGGTACAGGCAAGGTGATCTATTCTGAATGTGTGGTTTCAGATTTTAAAGACAGTATTTTTTTTTCTGTATTGTTTTCTATATTGCCAGAAGAGTTAAATTACAGATTTTAGTTAGAAGATGGGGAGGGCCCTTTCACCCATTTAACATGATTCAAAGGAAAGCAATTTTTATATCAAAAGGTTTTGTTTGGCTCTTTTTCTAATCACCCTCTTCAACCTCATACAAATATGCATTATTCAGGTAAGTCAATAGATAAAGTTCACTGTAGGGTCCCAATTCAAGGCACTGGAACTGCTTTCTCTTTGCATTTTGGAGAAACTCTAGTGCAGAGTAGAGAAAAGGCATACTTCCTAAGTAGTCTTAGGTCCTCTTTTACACTATTTCCTCTATTCACTGTTTTCTAATGTAGGTCCATGTTTTCATTTGCACTAAGAATTTTGAACTATTTCCAGCCACACCATGTTAAAGTAGTGAAACACATATGCTGTATCTGGCATTTATTCACAATACTAAATCTTGCTCTTCTGCTTCTCCTTATGTTTGTTCTGTTCATCTATGTTCAGCGCTTCCCAAATCCTTGATTTCTCTTCCAGAGTCACTGGTGCAATACTGGCTTTGCTAATGATACAGATTGTATCAAAAAAACCGTCACTGGGCTCATTCAGATAAATGTTGTCCAGAGTAATTTGTTTCAATAGTGTGTGACTTCTCAAAATCAAAAATTAAGACTTGTGCATACATGGAAGGATCAGTCTCTTTGGAGAACAGACCACAATATTGTAGTTTGAGAAGGGAGTTTTGTTACCTGTGGTTTACCTAATACAGTGAGTTGTTAGAATTGGTGTAGCTGTGAATTACCTTTTTGTAAAGTACATTCCTACAGTACTTTTGTTAACAGGTTTCTGCAATTTCTTTTAGGTTGTAGTGAGTTACTGATTTTTCACAGTCATATTACTGTGTGTAGTGTTAGCATATGACTGTAACCAAATTGATAATGCTTATGTGTTAAGGATCAGCCAAATGGACTATTTATCATCTCTCTGGGAAGCAGCTTTCTGAGTTTTATTTCAAATTAAATAAAACTTGTTTAGTTAGTATGAAAAGTAAAGATTTAGGGTGTACAATATCATTGTCCAAGTGTTGAGATGGGAACTGTAATGGTGTAATTTTTTGGGATTTAGGATTGGCATCAGCCTTCCTTGAAACCTGGTCTAAAGGCAATGGAAACAGAAATGGAAAAAGTTTTCTTTTCATTCATAAATTGTCTTTTCTTCTATCAGCCTGTTTCCTGGTTTATCTGCGGTTATTAACCTCACCAGATTCTTCAGTTTCAGCTTTTCTTTTGCAGCCTGACTCAGACAACATACTTTAGGGATTACCAAATATAGTCCGCAGTCAAATTCAGTCCCTGGTATTTTGCAAATGCAATTCACAATTTAATTATGCAAGTATAGAATCACTAGGCATGCCCAGCTTCTTCTGTTCACTAGAAACCATTAGGCATCTCCATTGTTACACAGTTTAGGACGAGCAGCTGTGTCCTGCTTTGTTTTTGATACCATTTGCCTATGGCTCACAAGCTCATGGCAGGCTGCCCCTGTGACACTTGGATGAGTAATTTGGTTTCTCTGAGTTCTTGTTCTGCTTGTTGCTTGTTCCAGCATCTTTATTTATTCATGCTGGAAAGACCAGCATTAATATGGACAAGGCATCTCGGTGAAAAGGGCTGCTTATATCACCTGTCTGCAGGTTTTTTGTGGTGTGTCTCTGAGGTTCAACAGTCGAGGTTTTGTGTTGGTGTGGGTACTGTTGGTACATCACTTGAACGTTCAATACTGAGCTGGCCTTACCTGTTGATGAGATGCTTGAGAGGGTTGAACATGAAACAAGGCAATATGATGGTGCCTTTACCATGAAAATAACAGTAAAAAACTATAGCCATATGAAACCTAGAGCTGTGTTTCTTTGGTATTTTTATTAAATAAGTTTTTTACCTCACCCACTGAATATCTGCATGGAAGTGGGGAGACCACTATAGCAGCATCAGTTTAAATATGCTTGTAAAATAATATTCTAGGGCTATTTTTAATATTTCCCTGGCTTCTGGGTATAAAGCCTTCCTTTTATAATTATAATCCTCTGATCTTAGGAGAGTAGGAGTTGACACTGCCCACAGGATACCATCTTTAAAGTTGTAATTTCCTTTCCTATCTCTTCTTTCTTGTTGCCATTATTTTGGTTTGGGTTTTTTTGTTTGATCAGTTGGCTGATTTTGGTCTTTTGGGCTTTTTTGTGGCACATGCAACAGTAAAATGCATTCAGGAGCTGTACTTTGTATGAACAGAAGTAAGATTTGTAAATTAAAAGCCACTGAATTCCCAGTAATGCTCACAGAAGGATTGCAGGGCATTTTTAACGTACAAAACTTGTAATTGGGCGACACAGCTCTTCAGACCAGTTATTGTTGTTCATCAAATGTATATGGTTGATAGATTCCCAGTACAGTCTGATCTGAGACAAGGCAAGGAAAACAGCACATGTGCCAGATCTTTGTAAGACCCTAATGGAGTTTGTCTAATTTACTGAGTTCTTGTAGGGATAGGGATTTCTGCATTGCTCATTCAGTAAGAATTACTGGTGTTATTTGCCTTTAGATTTCAGTGGGCACAAGATGACGCTTCTAAATTGCTGAAAAGTTAGAGAATTATATTTTGTTATTTATTCCCTTCCTTTTTCCTCCTTGTTTTAATTTCTTTCTTGACATGGAAATAGTGCTAGACCAAATACATTGCCCTTGATCCTCTAGGTTGTAAAAGTGAAGAAGGTTGTTTATATTTGGAGGTTGATAATGATTGAGCACTTTATTTATTTATTTTTCTTGTTCAAAGGCTTTGCTTACAGTTACAGTAGTGGAGTTGCAAGGCATGACAGACAGAATTTGTGGATTCCTATTGGACAATAAATTACATGTGAGAAGAACAAACAGTGACACATCTCTGAAAGCATTGAGACACCAACCACAAATGTGTATAAACATAGTTAATTTGATGACACTGCTTATCAAACCATTGATCGTCGTCGGGTCACAGTTGAGTTCTAAATAAACTTGTGTTTCCTTCTCAAGAGCCTGCATTTTAACAAACCTAATTAACTTTTATGTTTTCCAAGTGTCTTGTCAGAGCTGAGGCAGTATTTGGGACCCTCTCGGCACTATGCAGTACCTGGGATACTGTGGTGCAGGAGGCTGAGATGGCTTCTGCAGATCAGCATCAACAGAAGTGTGCTCAAGCACAGCCTCTTGTTCTCGTCCAAACTGTTATGTTTTTCATGGGTTTTTCCCCCTCCATTATATTTGAGTCATGTGCTGACCCTCAGGAGGAAACATTGCAGACACTTTGGCTTTTTGCTGCTTAAATTGAAAAGAGTATGGCCTAGCTAGTGCAAAAGAATTGCTGACCTCAGAATAGTAACTTTTTTACTTCATAGAACGGAGTTACTTTACCGTTCTGTGATTTATGTTTTATGAAAGGTAAATATGATTGCTGATCCAAATTTACAATTAGATAAATACTTCTCTTGGTGGTGAATTACTGGTATGTATTACTATCAGAATTATTCTGGATTTACAGGTAACTTTCTCAGTGATAGATTCCCTAAATAAGGAAGGCTTTTCTGTACTGCAAAAAGCTGAATTTTGAAAAATAATAAGAAAGACTATTTTTTATCAAGGAAGTAGAGGACTGATAACTGCATGGAAAAATCTTACAGCAGACTTTGATATCCTATTTTCTAACAGGTTTTTGTTGTGTTTTTTGTTGGGTTTTTAAAGCCATATTCTAATATTTCAAACAGTTAAATATGCAGCAGTTTAACACCTCCAGCAACTAATGTGCTACAAAAGGAAGTTACTGATACAAAGAAGATGCAGGGGAAAGAGCACTGAAATCTTCTGGAAAACATAAGTTCTGTGGTTGCTTTGTGCTATGACACAAATAAGAGAAAGTTTAGTGTTTTCTTGGAACTGTACTGTGAATTTTCTACCTTTCCATCAATTGATTTTTATGATTTTATTATATAGTTTTAAAAAATGCCACCAGTGTGATGCCAGTGTAGTGAATTATTCAGCTACAATAAATCCGCCATAATCCACAGCCAGTCGAGTCTGGTTAAAAGCCAGTTTTGATGGTCTGATAGATTGCAACTGAGAGTACTTTTATAGCATAGGGGGTGCTCTAACATTATTGTGTTGATATCTGAACCAACATATATAATTGCATTTAGAACTTAAAATTCAGATTTTATTACAAGGGACATTCCACACTACATTCTCCAGTTACCCAGTCAGTAGATGTTGTTAGGTGTTCTCTCTATCTGTACAGTGTTGACCTTTTTAACTAAATCTGTCATTTAAATCAATCATTTGAATATATATTAGTAATAGTATGAAAAGAATAGTGTGAAGGAAAGTGCACCAACATACAAAGGAGGTGGCAGAGCCACATCCTTATCCATGTATTCTCCAACTTTCTAGCCTTTTAAATTTTTACCCTCTTCTGATAGCATTTCTGTGTTAGGGTTTATGATGACAATTATGGAAAAGTGCTACATCCTGCACAGGTCTCCTGCTGTTTTTTATGTTACGTTGCAGAGATTGCTAAGGACAGCAGTGCTCACATACCAGGATGCACAAACTACCAGGCGCTGACTGTGGCACAGGCTGCCAGGTCATTCACCCTTGCTGCCAATTCGAGTGATTGTGGGGCTGTGGTGCTTTGCAGATTTAATGATCAGCTCTTCAAAGAAAGTGTTGGGTGGCTGCAAAACCACCATAAAGCTTCTTCTGATTCCTCCCCTCCAGCAGTGCCCTCTTTTATTTGATTAATAATGTCCTGACCTACCTGCAAACATGCAAAAGTGTTCCTAGTTGGAGATGTGTTCTGCAGGTGGGGTGATTACATGAAATCAAAGTACTATAATTATCCAGTGAAGCTAAATTATTAATATTTAATCCAATTTGTGCTTCATTTTATGCCAGAAGTCTGAAATAAAATACCTACCCTGTCTAAAAATTAATTAAGGTCATTTTCATATTGAGAGAGAGTTTAAAGCCCACTGAAGAAAACAAATTTTAGTGATAGCATCAGGGAATATTTGGTTAGGGCAAGAGTGCTCTGCTAGCTTTTTTAACAAAATCCTTTCTTTTTTTCTTAAGGTGAATTAATTAGTTTGTTCTAAAGACTAATTACAGATTGTTTTTGTTAACCATCCAGTTCAGTCTTACTACCAGCATTTGCATTAATACTGTAATTCCAATTAAAAATATTTGTTTGTGTGTGTGTCATAGTTGCATGCTGATTGCCGAAGTAGCTGCCTGTCTTTGATAATACTTGTGAACAAAGTAGATAAAGCCTATTAATAAATATTCATTTGGGATAGCAGGATATAAGTCAAACAGCCTCTTTTCTACATCAACAGCTTCCCTAAATTAACCTTGATAAATATGTTTTGAAGATTTTCTGGGAAATTGCCTTGGACATTTTTTAAATTAACAAACAACAACAACAAAAGACATAACTAAGAGGGTAAATTTAGATATTTGTGGCTAAGTGGAACCTGTTGACTCCAGGAGACTTGATGTGATTGTCATTATGTGACTGTTGATGTCATCCTTAGATCTTCATCTCCTTGCTGTGTCTTGGAGAAACTCCAGAGTATATTGAGGAGCAGGCTTAGGTGACTAAACTCAGAAACCTCACTATACTAGCAATGAGGATACAGTTTTTCTCAATAGACTGTGTTTGTGATTTTTCTGTGTGATTCAGCTCCCACAGGCTTCTTCCAGATATAAGTTAATCAAATTTAATTCAAAAAAACTCCTCAATTTTGTTTACCTTCACATAGGTATCACTGTTACTGGAAACACAAGCTCTTATAAATCATGTAGATTGCTAAAAATGTACTATAAGCAAGAAAACACAACCCTTCAAAAATCTGTTTCCTCTCATGTGATGACTAATGGTCCATTTGTAAAGGCCATGCCTTATTTCTCTTGGGAGTCTTATCCAATTGTGCTTTGGCACATAAATAAGCATTCCCAAATGGTTGTTAAAAAGGCTACTGTGACCTCTCACCATAAATACTGAATAGTTAGTGAGCAAAGCTAATTATTGAAAAATACACATGAATCAGTTTTACACACACCAGGCAGCAAACTGAGCAGCTTTTCAAGCTCTTAATAATAGAAAACTTGATTCTACAATTTCAGTGTTGGAAAGATATGTTATACTGGGCTTTTTTTCCTCCTTCCTAATGACATAAGTTGGCAGCCTGTTCCAGGTATTTTGCTTGAAGCCTTGAAGAGGAGTCAGCAGTGTTTTGCCATTCTCCTCTAAATAAGCTCTTCTTGGCATCTGATACCAGCCAGCACAAATACAGTCTATTTCTAGGAATGGAGAAGATAGTACCTAATTTATAACGAAGCCATCACTTTTTTTAGGTCACACATGGCATAAAACTTTCTTTTAATTTTCCTTTAAGGCATGTTTCAAATAGTTACTCATCACCATGGCATAATATGTCTGTGGTTTCTCTAGAGAAAATAATGTTGGGTTGCTGTCTTTAACATCTTGGGGCTAAATCCATTCTTGTGTGACCCTGTTCTGAGCAACAGCTTTTCATCTGAGATTACATTTTGCCCCCTTTCTTCAGTCTTGCCAACTCATTGCTCTAAACATCAAGGGATTAATGAACACGCTCAAAATAAGTACATGATAGGGTGTCATGTATCTTTGCATGCCTAGAGTAAGTCTGAAGCTCATTTTCAGTTTACTTCCAAGAAGTGAGGTAATTGTTTAGAAAAACAGTCTTCTTGGTTGGACAGCACACAAATACAACCATTTAAGTTAGTTGCAATTTTTATAGAGGAAAATTCCCGCTGGAATCATTCCTTATTTTGAAAGGGATCCTCCCTGTTCTCTGATATTTCTGGAAATACCAGTTTGAAAGAACTGCCTCTGCTGTTATATGTTAGTCAGCAGAGGGCACTCTGCTCCCTTAAAGATAAAAAAGTGTGGCTTAAAAATATGGAGACAAAATGCGTTTCTTTTATATGCTTTTTTTTTTAACTAATCATATCTGACAATTATAATTAGTATGAATTGTGTAGAGGATTACTTTTCATGTAATGCTTCCTTTCCTGAATTGAAACACAGATGTGATTACATGATTCCTTGTCATGGTTTAATCCCAGCCTGCAGCTGAGTACCACACAGCCACTCGTCCACTGCATCCATGGTGGGGTAGGAGAGTCAGGGAGAAAAACATTAAACCTCATGGGCTGAGATAAGAACAGTTTAATAATTGAAACAAAATAAAATACCATAATAAGAATAATAGGAATGAAAAGGAGAGCAAGAGAGGAATAAAGCCGAAGAGAAACAAGACATGTCCAATACAGCTACTCAGCACCCACTGAATAATGCCCAGCCTATCCCGCAGCAGTGATCAGTGCCTCTCAGCTGACTCTCCCCAGTTTATCTGCTGGGTCTGACATTCTGTGCTGCGGAATATCCCCTTGGTAGCCCAGATCACCTGTCCTGGTGGTGCATCCTTGAGGTTACCTGCTGGCTGACAGAGTGTGGGAAGCTTGGCTTAGACTAAGCATGCTTAGCAGCAACTAAAACATCCGTGTGTTATCAACATTATTTTCATACTAAACCCAAAACTGTACCAGCTACTAAGAAGAAAACTAACTCTATCCCAGCCAAAACCAGGATATTCCCTTAAAAAGAGCCTCCTGTTCGCCATAGGTTTTTCTCTAGGTTTTAAATGCAGTGCAATTATTGCCGTTTCTTTGTGTAAGCAACTAGATGCTAAACTCTCTGAATCAACTGTCCATGACCTGCATTCTGTGAAGAGGCGTACAATCTTCTTAGTTCTAGTTATTTGAATCCGTGAGATCAAGCAAGGCTTTTATTGCTCTTCTTCTTAAAAAGTCTGTAGTGCAGGACTAAGGCTTTGTACAGCAGTGAGGCCTATAGGAGTTCTGTTCAATGATACCGTTCTGAAGTGAGAATTCACATACTGAAACATTGTCCTTCTGTTTTGTTGGGGTTTTTTTTAATGCACTTTGTCATGTACTGCTATGTTTGACTGAGGTAGCAGATTCCTAAAGGCTTATGAAGTACAGCCAGTTATTTTGCTTGAAGATGGAATGAAAATTTCAGTATGTCCATGTGTCCTTCACATTTTCTTCCATAAATTCAATTGCACCACTATACAAAAATTTGATGGAAAAATTTGCCATTTGCTAGACTTACTGAGCACTGTTCTTCAAAAACAGTGAAGCTTGTTATAAAGCTCCGAAAACCTGTGGTTTATTAAGTAGGATAAGAACTAGTTAAAAATGTTAGTGATGTATCCCAGCTTCTTGGAAAGTTACTAAAGTTACTGTAGAGACCTACAGGTACATTTGCATTTCTTTTTCTTTTTTCTTCCTTCCTTTCTTTTTCTTTTTTGTTCCCTCCCTCCTTTTTT
>VZRM01003709.1:9210-79925 GCA_013397955.1 Grantiella picta | reverse complement strand
TTTTTTTTTTTTTTTTTTTTTAATTTTTATTCCTAGGCTCTGCTGTTTTATAGATTCTTTTAAAAAATACCGTTTTTCTGTGGGCAAAACAGATTGAAAATGCTTTTCAGGAAAGATTATGAGGGAGCACCTTTGGTTTGCTACCATGTGATCCAATACTTTAAATACTGTTTTCTGATTATGAGCTTGTCAGGAACATGCTACTGAATCATATGCATGGTGAGGAACTGTGGTGAAATGGAAGATGCATCCCTTAATCTGGGCTTGGCATTGTTGTCTGCTCACTGCTGTTAAAAACTGCTTGTAAGTCTGCTCCAGTTTATAACAGTTGAATATAGACAGTTTTTTGAGTTTACCAAATGTAAGTACACCCCTTCCCACCTCTGTATTTACTGCATGTAAGATGGATGCAGTGGTTATAGTGATACTTACCTGGAGTTTCAGTTGGAGTAACACTAAGAAGCTGTCCCCGAGTTCAGGTTTTTGCTCCTTGTTTATGAACTGGTTTAGTTAGCTCTAGAAACAACGGTGTATTTTCTTACATGTTGTGTGTACAGTAATTATTTGTAGGATTACTGCACAATGATGGTTCGATGACCTCAGCTTAAAAGTTGTGCTCAGGAGGAAAAAAAGCCTAGAATATAAAAAACACACAAAAAAGAAAAATAGAAAAAAAAAACTTAGAGCATTTTCTGAAAATGTGATTTATATACATGGAATGGCCTGGAAGAGACCTTAAAGATAATTTAGTTTCAAAACCCTGCTGTGAAGAAGAGCATCTTCCACTAGACCAGCTTACTTAGAGCTCCGTGCTTGAATGTGTTTTTGTAAACATTTGGTGATAATACTATCTTTTTATAGATAGAGCAGTAATTTGGGTAATTCATGTTAGCTACAAAAGCTGTTGTGAGGGGAGATCTTGTTGCCAATTCATGCTTACACTGGTTCAAATCTGAAATGGTTTTTGTTAGTTTCTGTCACTGAAGATTTGAATTAAATTTGTAAATAGCTTTTATTACTAGAAAAATATTTTACCTACTTGGCCTTGTCAGTTATTAATTGTGAGGACTTGATGAGGATGTAATTTGTTGTAGTGACTATGTCTAAAAGAAAAAGATTTGGTTTAGTTTTACGTTCAGATAAAGTGATTAAATGTTAGAACTCAAATGCTACAATTCATTTTTAATTATTTCAGAACTTTAGTAGGTATATTCCATTGTATTCTTGGGAATCTTAAGGATTTATCTGAACCAAAGTGTTAATCCCAGAATTTCATCAGCCTATGAAAACCTTTTAAAATTAGTCAGTAAAAGTAATATTTGGAAAACAAGTCAAAACGTGACTTAATTGGACTGTTTATTTTTTAAACAGTAGTAAAATAACAAATTAACTTTGCAATCTGGTGCTTTGGGTCTCTCTTTACATACGTTGACTGTATTTTACTTGTTGCTCTGTTTTCTTTAAAACAGAATTCGTCAAAGCCTGGAAAACAAGTTGAACAATTAATTCAAATTGAAAATTAATGTCATGCAGTCCTAATCAAGCAGTTAAATATATATAAATGAATCCTGTAGTTGAAGCTATTGTTTACAACTCGAATAAAATTGCATGTGTGGAGTGTGTTTGCGTTTTTTAAAGTATTTAAGGAAAAGTGAATGTAAACAAGTAGGATGTTTAGGCAGACTTAAACAATTTCAGGGCAGAATACCTAGTCTCCTGACAAGACAAAACCAGTTCTTTGGAGGTGAATTACTAAAGCGGTGGAAAGGATGTGGCAATTGGCTGATCCCTAAAGATATTTCAGAATATCTGCAGTAGAATTTCCCCAGTTCTACAACACAAAAGTGTTTTCCAGAGAATAAAGCTGTTTCTGTTTCTAGGATCCTCAATAGCAAAAATGACACATTTTTACAACACACATCAGGAAAATATTCACTAGGTACACCATTTTAGGACCCATGTGTGAAAATTTCAGCTAAGGTGCTACATTTATTACCAGCAGGTGATATGAAAGTGCCTAATTTATAATCCATTGCAAATGTAACATGCCACACACACAGAAGTAAATACTAGTTATGATTTTTTTGTAATAGGTTTTTGTAACCTGCTGTTCAGTTTTTGCACAGAGATGTCACCGTCCAGCTTAGCTTTATAGCCATGCCAGTATTTGAAGAGTATAACAGCCTGTGCAGCCATTAACAAGCAAAGTTGTGATGTTTAAAAGTTGTAATGCTTAATGATGTCACCTTTTAAGAAAGAAAGTAGCCAAAGCAGTAGATCATGAGCATCTGCCTGGAGAGTTAGAGGTATGAAACTTTTAAAAGAGATGATAAAAGAGGATAAAATAATTTTTGTTTAACGAATCTGCATATTTTAGTTCATATCTACAGTTGGAATTACTAGTTTTAGTGAAAAATGTAAGAGGAGAATTATAGCTAAAATCTAAAGGTGAAATTTCTCTCTTTTGCCTCTGTCACCACTGCAATTGAGGAAATTATTGTATTATATCCTGTGGAGCTTAAATCTTGTGTAGCAAAGAGAGGGAGTGAGATGTTCCCCCCATCCCTTCCAATAACAGTTATTTTTTGTTTCAGCTATTCTTTCTTCATATTCTAGCAGCACAGGGATTAGAAATTACTGTAATGTTATTAATAAAATGTAGTCAAATAATTTAAAATATTAGACTACATTTCAACTTCATTTTGCTTTTGAAAAACAAACTTATATCTGTAATTTACATCAAGCATAAAGTCTCTGAAATGCCAATATACTGAAATGGTATTGTGTCCCTGTTAAATTGCCTTATATACCAGACACAGACAAAATGTTGGAAATACTTTGGTAATTAAGACTTCCATGAAGGTGAAAAAATGGCCCACTGTACTACAATTGTGTTAGGTACCCTGGAGATGTAAGATTTTTTGAGTAGTTCCTCAAAAATGGCATACAATTTCCCACCTTCCTGGAAGAGTTTACCTGCCCAGCTACCTCTGCTTATTCCATATCTTAATTCTCGGGGATGCTTTGCAAATAACAAATTTGGTCATAGGATCATTAAAATACTATTTAATTGTGAGAAGTCATGAGAGTTGTGTGATACTTAGAGTGCAAAATGTATGCACTATTTTAATTTGCATGTTGGCATAGTATTTTAAACATTTGAGCAGCTTTATAACAGCATTACTAAGGTGATCATAGAGTCCACTTCACAAGTTAGTTTATGCAGGCTCTGTAAAATTATTCTGAAATTCTTACGGATTTCAGTTCAACTGAGATTTCACGCTTTCACTATGAAGGAGCAAAGAGGTGGTTATACACCCTTATTTCTCCTTTGTGTCTTCATGTGTGTATCTTCATGTTGCAAGTGTAGCCTTGGTGAGGAAGATGCTGCTCTAACAGGTTTTGTGAGGGTTTGGCAGCCTTGTAAATAGCTATATAGTAGCTGAGTCACTGACAGCCGCAGCATTCTCAGTCTTTAAGTGTTACAGTACACATCCTTAATTGCATTTAAGTTCAACCTACCAGAAAGTGTTGGGATCGTCCAAAGTTACTGTGGCATCGTTTTTCTGTAGCTGAGATTTTCGAATGTAGTGATTGTCCTGCTCTGCTCTGCACTGTGGCAGCCTTACCTTGAGTCTGGTGTGCAGTTTTGAGTGCCAAAATATAAGGATATTAAAACTATTAGAGAGGGTCCAAAGGAGAGCCATGAGGATGGTAAAGAGCCTTGAGGCAAAGCCGTATGAGGAGTGGCTGCGGTCACTTGGTCTGTTCAGCCTGGAGGAGCCTGAGGACAGACCTCACTGCAGTTACAACTTAATCATGAGGGAAACAGGAAGGGCAGACAATGATCTCTTCTCCGTACTGACCAGTGACAGGACCTGAGGGAATGGATGAAATTACTCAACAGGGGAGATTTAGGCTGGGTATTAGGAAAAGGTTCTTCACCAGAGGTAGGTTGGGCACTGGAACAGGCTCCCCAGGGAAGTGGCCATAGCACTAGCCTGACATAATTCGAGAAGTGTTTGGACAACACTCTCAGGGACATGGTGTGACTCTTGGGGTGTCCTGCAGAAGGCCAGGAGTTGACTCAGTGATCCTTGTGGGGGCCTTCCAATTCTGTGATTCTGTGTCTTAGTATGTTTTAACAAAATGTAAAACATTCTAAATTAGAAATGTTTAATGAAAATTGTGGCATGATTTTTATACAGGAACATACAAGTTTTGTATTCATGAACACCTAAAGTCACATCAGAATTTTAATATAATAATATAAATACAAGAAAATGGCATGGTAGAATGGGTAGGGAACTGTGTAGTTATCCATTAAATTATAAGCATTTTATATCAGAAGCTACTTCAAATCTCTGTTCTGAGATCTCACATAAATTTTTGGATGTTATTATTTTGGATGTTTGCACATACAGTTCTTGGAAATGAACTCAATAAATATGCTGTCTGGGTAGGTCCCATCCCAGCTTTTTAAATATCACTGCTGTAGAAAATTTGAACTTGCTTCATGCGTAAAATTGAAACTTCAGCTTTCATTCATATTTTTTATATCATATCGTATGATCCAGAAGCCAGACATTGCTTAAGGAAAGTGATACTATTGTATTTCTTTTATTACATTTTCCCTTCGAATTGTGTCAGTAATGTTCTCTTTTTCCTACTTTGTCTGGTGACCTGCTCTCAAAGAAAGTTAGGCAGTCAGTGGTTTTTAGCAATAAAAATTGATGATGTATAATGAAACAATTAAGTAGTTCTTCACTACTTTGCTTTCATTATTCATCAGTCTGTTAAAATTAATTCAGGTTTGGGGGGAGTTTCACAAGCAAACTACCATTGGCAGACATTTGGCAGCAAGCAGATGATTTATTTCTTAGTTTCTCCTGTTCAATCAATGGTTTTCTTTATCTGACAGCTAGATCTGGAGTCTCGTTGCAGGGTTTCTACGAGAGAAAATTCAGACCTGATAGCAGTTTCCAGTTCATAACTCTGTTCAGTTACAGAACTACAGTACCCTCTGGCAACATCAGATTTCTGGGGTGGTTATCTGCTCCAGTCCTGAGGTGTTACCTGCTTTACAAAGGAGATGAACATACAAGTAAAATAACAAAGCAAGGAGAAAAGAAAGTCTATGGCTTTTCCTGTAGCATGTTTATGGAGAGGCTTCCCTGGCATATTTATTACAAATCAGGCATTTGGAAAACATGCTGTGCTTTTTGATTGCTTTACCCTTCCATTTTCAATGGGATCATGAATTGTCCTGGAGAAGATAACAGGCCAGTCTTCTGACTTCTAATAGTTTGGGTTGATCTCTGGGCATTTTTGCACCATACAAAGGCTACAGAAGACCAGAAGCATTTTGGTTGATGAAGCTTTTCCCCAGAGTTTTGGCTGGTACTTCATTCTGAAAATTTGCACTGATTTACAAAAAAAACCTGAAAAACAAACAAAGATGACTGATTCAGTTACTCCTGTGCCTGGAAAGGTGAAATACGTATTTGGCATTAAATGATTTTTTTACTCAGTTTATTCAGCTAACTGCTATTGCTGTCATAACAGCTGTGGTAGTTCAGGAGAATATTTAGAGCATTTTGGTAAAACCCAGCTTAATTTAAAGGCACACAAATAGCCAAAAAAAGCAAGTGTTTCACAGCACTTCAGCCCAGCACAGTGAAACGTCAACTCACTGGTCTTGTGCAAATCTAATCTACAATGCCACAGAGCAGAGAAAGTATGAACCTTTTTCTTAATATAGTGCTGAATTACTAGAATATTTTCAGCAATTTTGAGGTAGGTTGTGTAGGATCAGGTATCTGCTAGTAACTTGGGAATTCCATCATTTTCCTATTACCATAAAAATAAGAAATAATAAAGATAATAAGTAGAAGACTGCAATTAAGAAGCCTAGATATAAAAAAAAAATACACTTTTGTAAGTATATAGTGGATTGTGGTGCAAAGATATTGCCAGTAAGACCAGCATAAATGAAGCTCAGGATCAGTTTTTAACCCTGCCCATAGTTTTCTGAGGGGAATAAAGGAGACATGGTAGCTATTTCAGGATCTCCTCAGGTGCAGACATCATGATTTTAGTATCAAATGCATTCCCAAAAATTCCAGTATTCTTATTCTGGAATCTTTTTTTAAAATATGGTAGAAAACCATGAAGAAGATCCTAAACATTGGAGACATGGTTTGCCACAAAGAATTGAACAAGTGTTTACAAGATTTCTTGTAAATACTGGGAAAATTGTCATATTCTGAGAAGGCCATGGAAAATGTTGTCTGCTGTTATCAAAAGTGTATTGAACTGAACAGTCACGTACACCATCTAGATTTTGCTTGTGGAATGATAGAGCTGAACTAGCAGTAGTTAGCTCTTAATGACCATTTCAAATTTAGTGGTATTTACAGAATCCTTCAGTTTTGTCTGTCATTTGGATTTTTTTTCTTTGTTTCAATGTTTTGATAACAATTACTGGTGTCCCAAAAGAAAGAAGGCTAAGAAATTACAATTTTCCAAGAGAAGCTTCACTCCCTATAATGTTACGTGAAGGGTTACCTCCTTTTTTCATCTTTGCAATCGTCTTCATGGTATTTGATTTTTCAAATTGAATGTACATGTTCGTGATACAACCAATGTGAAGAATTACTAATCTTGTTCATTGTATATGAGCTGTCTGCAAGCATATAAAATGAGGTAAATTTTACTGTTTTGTTTGCTTTTAATTAGGTTCATGCACTGTTAGTTCGAGAAGTCGATGTAGAGAAGGTGTCAAGTTTTGAAAACCCATATGTAGATGCAATAAGAAGCTTATGGAATGACCCTGGAATTCAGGAGTGTTACGATAGACGACGGGAATATCAATTATCGGACTCAACTAAATAGTAAGTACATGGTAGCAATGAACAACTATATATCATTTTCTGTTCCTAACAAAATAATTTTTACTTTTTAGCTCATTGTAAAATGTGTGTACGTGCTTGTATGCATATGCAGCACAAACATAGCTGAATGTACATTTACCTAATTGAATTAAGGAGTGGAATACATCTATTATATCTTGGTTTATTTCACAAAGGGACAGTCTGTGATTATTCAAAGTCTTAAACTAAGATTCTAACTAGGGATACTTAATTGGGGGGGAGATTTTTTTTTTTTGTTAAACCTATTCAGCCTAGTCTATTCTGAAATATAATCACAAATGGTAGATGGGCAAAAATAATTTCATGTAGTGTAAAAGTAGTGAATGCTTGGAAGTCCAATCAAAGTAGACCTCCACACAATTCATAAAAATTGAAATGTCCAAGAACTCCTGTTTTCTAGATTTTTCCTTTTCCCTCCCTGACATTTACAGTCTTAGTGGTGAGGTAAACAGTACTAAACAAAGGGATTTGTTTTATACTGAACTGCCTTTCTATTACGGCAACAAAGGCTAAACTTTAAAGAACATGGCTGTCAGGAAGACATCAGGAAAACACTTAAAATTAAACTGTTTGTTCTGGATCAACAATAATAAAAATGCATGTGAATAAAAAAATACCTGAAACATTACACTTTTAGCTTCTTGGGACCAGAATCTGATTAAGAAACAATGTGAAATTTGTCATTGGAATCTGTTGTCTTCCTGAAGGTTTACTCCATGAATTTTAGTTATTCACTAGTAATACAGCATATAGCTAAGGTAAAATTTCTTATCTGCTGTCAAAGAAATGGATTATGGCCTTTTGATGTTGATCAGTGCTATAGAGCACAGCATAGTTTGTTATTAAAGCTGTGGCAAAAACCTCCATGGATTCTACAAGAATTTTTGTAGTAACTATGAAAAAATTATTCTGGTTATATAATTCCAGTCTCCATTTGGCATGTGTGCATGAATGGAAGCCTCTTACTTACGAAAGTACTCTATGAAGCTCCTATTAAGCTCAATGAAGCAGGACGTTAGACATGACACGTCTGGAATGACATTTATCTGCACGGTAGTCTGAGGATCCTTATCTAGCACAGCACTTTATAAGTGAGTTAGTCAAGATAAACTTAATAGAATCCTGCTGACCAGTTTAGGCAGCTGGAGACCAATAGATGTATGACATAAGTTTCCTCAGATTCATTGCAATATTATAACCACACCGTGATTTCTCCTTGCCTTATGCATAGGGTTTCTGTTGTCATGTGGAGTTCTCTGTCCTGGTTGCCTTACCAACCCATCATTTTTGCACATGTATTTTGGTGTAGAGTGGTGCAAAGTGCAGTGGCGTCTCTCTTGTATTGTTTAGATTCTCACTGTCCCCAAAGATACCATGCTGTGTTTTAATTTTAAGTAGAAAGGAAACAAACAGACTATTACATGAAGAGTAAAATTTCACGATGCATAAACAGTAAAAAGAAAATTTTAGAGGCAAGTTACTAACAGTGTATTTTCATGTTGTTTGTGTACTGAAGTGGGTGGCAGAGTTAAGTAGAAGGTGAAGGAGAGCTTGTCTCATATTTTGAATTTCTTGTATTTGTAGGTCCCAACTTGCTTCCACAACAAATGTGATACTGGTTTTAAAGTTGAAATAAATGTATGTATTTTGCGTGCTTTACCTTAGAGGCTAAAAATAGATTTACTCCTCCAAGTAGGAAATAATGATCTGATGCTACTTCAGATCAGATTGTGCTGAATACCATAGTTTTGACCTACTTTTAATTAAATTGTCACCATAGTGGATCGAGTAGCATTAAAAATAGTAGGGAATAATCATTGAGTAGCTATAAAAACAAAGTCCTAGTGCAAAAGGTGATGCAAAAGGTCCATGTGTTAGTTGATTGGTTATTTCTCAAACTCAGCATGTTTAGCAGTTTACCATGAGTTTTTGCAGATTTGGTGACTTTATTATAGTTCATACTATGGATTTCTGCAAAATCTTTTAAATTAGACTTGTTAGTCACTGTATACAAGTCTTTAGAAAAGCCTCTATGCATATTTATGCTTGCAAGTAGAGTTTTTTTCAGGTATGTAAGTCCACTAAAAAATAAACAAAAGAAACATTGTTTCAAAAATACAGCATATGTGTGTTTATCAGTGAAACAGCGGAACAAATTTGTTAGCATTGTATTCCTGTCACAAAGAAAGAAAAAAGTTGCTTAAAAGTTACTACTGGGATTCACAAGGCAGTAAGACAGAAGCAAGTGCTCGGTGCTCATTGTCTTCTGACTTGATGTATCAACCCAAATGGTGTGTTGTCCGCCAGATCTCTTGTAAGCATATGTGCCAATATATCTAGTAAGTGTATGTGTCAATGTCAGACGTGTTCTTTGCTCATCCCTTGCACGAGCCTCTCATCTCACTAGTTTTCTGCTGTGTTTTTACAGTAGCAGTAGTAGTAGTAGTAGTCATAGTAGTATTTTCAGTCTGCTGCCTATATTGCTTTTTTCTGCCATCAAAGTTCAACAAGACCAAGTGCTGAGTCCTGCCCTTGGGTTCACAACAGGTCCAGGCAGTGATACAGGCTGGGGCAGAGTATCTGGAAGGCTGCCCAGCAGAAAATGACCTTAGGGTGATGGTTGACAGCAGCTGAACATGAGCCAATGTGTGCCCAAGTGGCCATGAAGGCAAATGGCATCCTGTCTTGGATCAGAAATAGTGTGGTCAGCAGGACCACATCTGATACTTCTTGTATGAGAAAGAGTGTGGAAGGGTTTGTCACCCTGCACTCAACACTGATGAGACCAGATCTCAAATCCTGTGCCTAGTTCTGGGCCCCTCACTGGAGGACAGACAGTGGGGCACTGGAGCATGTCCAGAGAAGGGGAACAGAGCTGGGCAAAGGTTTGGAGCACAAGTCCTGTGATGAGCAGCTGAGGAAGCTGGAGTTCAGCCTGGAGGAAAGGAGGCCCTGGTGTGACCTTACCACTCTCTACAACTGCCTGAAAGGAGGTTGTAGGCAGGTGGGGTCAGACTCTTCTCCAGATAACAAAAGACAGAAGGAGAGGCAGAAGGAGAGGACATAGCCTCAAGTTGCACCAGGTGAGGTTCATTTTTTTGAGCATCAAGAATTGTTTCTCAGAGTTACTAAGCATTGAAACAGACTGTCCAGGGAAGTGGTGGGGTCACCATCCTTTGAGTTGTTCAAGAAGTAATTGGATGTGCTATGCTATGGTCTAATTGACACAGTGGTGATTGATAAAGTGTTGGACTTACTGATCTTTGAGGTCTTTTGCAACCTAGATTATTCTTTATTACACATTGTCTTCTTCCTGTTATTTTATTGTTTCTAAATTGTGTTACAGGTTTCTAGTATGTTCTGTATATCATAATGCTTTCACTTTCTGCCATCTTTTGACCTGCCTTATCATTCTTTGGCATTGTTAGCTTCACTTTTGACGTTTTTATACCCACTGCTTGTACCCTGGAAGAATACATCCAGCGTGTGTTTACTACAAGAGGTGGGGATAGTGTCTAAGAAAGAAAATACCCTTTGTTATGGGAGCTGATTTGAACTTCTTGGAGGCTTAACAAATACATTCCATTCTCTTTCCTGACCGTTGGATGCTCCAAAGCATGGATGTTCATGTTGTTTTAAAATCAACTTTTAATTTTCTCTTTTAGACTTCTAAAGTCAAAAGCCCATCAGGTATATAAAGGTTATTTACTTTCCTCGCACATTTTGGGGTGACTTAGCAACTTAATTACCACTACATCACTTCCCTTTAAGTTGCTGTCTCACAATGTGAGACAGTTGTAAACTAATAACACTGAGAATTAATTGCCTTAAGTGGTAGCTGTGAAATGAGATCATTCAGAATATACTGTAGCGTGTGCCAAGACCTAAACCCAAATGTAAAGAGGTTACCAGTCAGCAGTATGATTGTATCATACGTTTTCAAAGCATAAGGAAAGGAGAGGCAGTAATCTTCTGTGTTAGAGAATTTGGGTTGCAATTGGAATTTGTGAAGATTCATTGCCAGTTTTCTCCAGTATGACACTGGGGCTTACCTTTTGTGAACAAAATGTTGGAAGTGTTAATACTTGGAAAGTGTCCCCAGAGCCTTGCTTGGCTCAGATTTTCAATTTCATATTTCTCTGGCCACATAAAATTGAAGTGTTTGGCCACTGTGTACCTCCAGTGAGGACTTTCTGGTTGCTACACAAGCATTGAAAATATCTGTTTAGTCTCCCTTCCGTGGCTATGTTTTCTTACACTTCAGATAAGTAATTTTCCCGTAAGTTACTACTCCACTGTGTTAACTATGCCAGTGGATATCTATAGCCCATTTTGTTATTATGTAGTGCATACTGCTTTATTAGTCATACATGCCATGGTATTCTCAGGCATGTATAGAATCTTTGAGGGCTTTTTTTTCTGCATTTGCTATCACCTTTAACAGCTCAGTTGCTGCAGTTACACACCTTTGCATATACTGTGTGCTGAGATAGCTGGACAGTCGGTATAGAAATGCAGATTCCTATATTTTACTGTGTAATACGAGCTCAAGGGTGCTAGTCTGAGGTCACTTATAGCCTTTAGCAGGAAAGGAGGAGATGAAACCTAGTGATGTCTGCTCAGTAAAAAACACCTTAATGAAAATGTTGCAGGAGCTGTAAGGCTTTGGTTGTCTAGTAATTTTTGTATGACAGTGTTCCATTTGAGTTTGAAGTATTTTCAAAACTTCTAATTCCTAAACAACTAATTCCTTTATAACTGTGAGCTAAAAATAACATTTTGCTTCTGTGTTACTCTTCTGAAACAGGAAAATTTTGGTGGAATTAGCACATGTTAAATACGATGTACTCAGGGATACACAGGGGTAAAGATCAGTGTATAATTCTAAGTTTTTACTAAGACAGTTTACTCCATTTCTTGGCATTGCTTTTGGCAATCATTCTTTTATTTCATATAGGTGTAGGGCACTCTTAGAGCACGATGGGTCTTTCAGAAGGACTAATACTGTCCAGAACTGGGACCTGCTATGCAGCTGACACTGATAGCAAATTCTGAACTGTCTTATGGGATATCTGTGTAACAGCCATTAAGTTGCAGTGATAAAACCATATATTCTTAATTCAAAGATGCACAAGTACATCATTATTTAATAAACATTTCAATATTGTTCTTTAGTTCTTGCATACCTTCATTTTAAAAAAGGTACTTGAAAGTCCTAAAGCTATACTTGGGGGCTTTTTTTTTTTTTTTTTTGCAGGATAGTGGATTCTGCTTTTATGTATTCACAGTTTACCCAGCCTTATGTATGGTTTACAGTAAGGTAGAAACAGCAAATAAAAATGTAAGTCTGAAATTCAAAGATGAACTGTTAGCATCAGAACCATGCTAACCCTATCTTGTGCCTTAGATATAGCCCCAAAAATGAAAGCAAGGTCTGAAGAAAGATGGGACATGTATACCAAAGTGCTGCTTCTTGTAAAAAACCTGCAGATTATGTGACAGAACTTGGGAAATTCAGAAAGGGAAGTAGGACTATGGAAAGCAGTATACAGTATGTACTTCTTTCAGTATCCTTTTTTCATGCAGCACCAAACATGTTCTTAATGGCTGCACAGTTTTTACAGCCTCATTTCCTAAAAAGAAAAATTTCGGTGAGCAATTGTTTATTTGGTGACTTGCCCTTTTTAGCCTTTGGTAAGGTTGGCTTTTAGTGATGTAGGAAATTGAGGAAGACAGCTAGGTCGTATTTGGGTGGAATACAGATAAAAAGAACACTGTGCAGACTTCTTCCTACCTTACTGCAATCTTAGGTTTATTGCATTTACTTTAGATTAGGATGAGATAGTTCTGGAAACTGGTAATTTGTCTCTACTTTTCAGCAATGGTGTAGAGTCTTAGAAACACAAAGCTCTACAGAAATTGTGAGAACACACCCAGTACTTGTTTACATTTAGTTTTGTATGGAACTGAAAATTGATTCCATTTACTGGGCTGCTGCCTGTTAGCATAGAGGACACTTAAGTCAATTATTCTGGCTGCTCTGTGAGGCAGGAAAAGTCCTGCTACAGCAGCTTTAGCATTTTGCATATGTGCAGTTGAAAGTCAAGCCAGTTGTATGTGATTGCAAAGATGAGAAAAAAGAAAGGCTTTTGTTATTCAGCATATGGTCAAAATTAGTGCTAGGGATTTTAGGAGTAGTCTCATCAACTGGCTCCGATTTTTGCAGAACAAACTAAAAAACTCCAGCCCCACCCCAAAACCACACCGAACCTCAACAATAGTATGGAGTATAGCCCCACCCTATTCCAGTATAGCCAGGCTGCAAAGGACAGAGATATATAAAATCTTATTAAATCTTGCCTAATTATCCTTAGTCATAGACTTTGGTTAGGTTTTTATTTTCTCTTGCACTGCCATTGATGTGTATGAAACAGAACATTTGGAGAGGGTCATACCGCCAGTGAGGCTTGCTTTTGTAGCTGTGGTTACACTGAAATCGCCTAACAAACTTTCACGTTAAACAACAGAATTTGTAGGATTTCTTGAAGTTTGTCCCTTCCCTTTTCTCTGTACTCTCATTCTTCCCAAATAGACATGTTGGCTGGCTCAGTGGTAACAAATCATCTTTACTGGTTTTATACTGACCTTTCTATCAGTGTCAATAATTACCTCTATCTCAACATGTTTAGTTTTATAGAGATTTATATAGTTTTAGAGATTTATAACAGGGTGTTTCTGGTGTGGTGCCAGTCAGATCCCTTCTCCTCAGCAGTGTGTTTCAGAGGCATTTTGCTCCCCAGGGACTTACGTGCTCACAGTGTCTCTCAGACTCCTTCTAAGCACAGGGCTTGTTACTATTAATTCAGCATCTTGATACACCAGTTCTGCCTACTGAGTTTAGGAAAAGTTGTTAGACAGTACTGATGAGCAGACTAGTCTCATTTTTTACCTCAGAAAGGGAAATGATGCTAGAGATGGATTGAAGGCTGTAGCTGCAATCCATGCCTTACAGCCTGCAGCTGATTACTTAGGTTATACACTGAACATAGTTTAAAGTTACAGAAATTTATCCTATGGATTTATTCCTTAGAAAATGTTGCTTTATCACTTGGTTACTTGGAAAAATCTGACCTCAGAGATGCTGGTAAGTAGTAGCTCATGGCTGGAGGACATTGTTTGTTTGAAGTGTCTGCCCCATGTTGAAGGTGCTCAAAGACCTTAATTTCTGAAAGTAAATTCAAGTAAGATTTGATGGTCTCACATCAGCTGATGTAGCCCTAGGGAATTAAGGCTCAGTGTTGAGCTACCTGTTCATGGTGGTTGAGGTCATACCTAATTTCCTAAACAACTTTACTGGTTAAAACATCTCTGGTCTGCTTATTAAGATTAGGAGTCTCACTTTCTTGCTTGATTTCTGTTTGGGAAAGACACGTAGGAAGGTACAGAGCCAGTCAGTCTATTCCCATAATCCCATTCCTGCTGTTTATTTGGAAATGTGGGCAAACAGTACCTCTGACACGCGCCCTCTTTCAAGGGTATTGATAGCACATCCATAGACTGGCAGCTTCCCTGAACCTGGCTGCAGGCTTGGACCTTGTCATAGGTGATGTAAAGTGCGTTAAAAATAATTACTTTGCTCTTGGTGCTGACTGGGAAACAAAAGGCTTCCTCTGCTTCTGGTCAGCGTGCAGATCACAGGCGTGTTGCTAGACACTGGCAGCTTCTCCTGACGTCAAGGGAGAGCCACTGCCAGCAGCTCATTACATACTTACCGCCTCAGTAATGCATCTTCTGCCTGTCACTATAGCAACCCCCTGGAAAATTGCCTCAGCAGCCACTAAAATTCTTTTTTATTAAAACTAATTACAGAGATAATTAACTTTTGAAACTGTATTATACATTTACTCAGGACCATGTATTTTCCTATTTTCTTTCCTATGTATAATGCCTAGCTGAGTAGGTACTGTTTGGGTGAGGGGCCGTATAGCTACAGTGTGACTCATCAAAACAAGATTTCTTAGTAGGTGGTGAAAATAAACTCAGGATGCCATGTACCCATAGAACTGAATTTCCTGTGGTAATGCTGGTGGTTACCCGCTGTCAGACTAGCCCTCAGGATGGCTTCCAGGGTATTTCCAATACCCATATTGTTATTATGACTTTAAAATTTGAAGCTAATAAACTGAGAAAATACCTGGTCTGGGCAATTATTGGCAACTCTCCTTTTGTGGAAGATTGCGGTTATGTCAAGTCTTGTGGTTTGTTTGCAAGAGTGCAAGTATAGCCATTTGTAGTATGCATTGAAGAGTTAGGTGCATTGCTAAGACTGATTGTAGTATATGTTAATTCATTTTAAGTTGGGCATCTACCTGAAAATGCACTGTGCATATCTCTTACATGCTTAAATTTTTTGTTTGTACATAGGATTTGTTTGCCCAGGAGAGCAGTATAGTTGTCCATCCTTTAGAACTGCATTAGCTAAGTATGTTAAAACCACAGTGAATAAGTTTATTAGTAATCCGATACATAAAAATATCCCATCAAAATCTTTATTTTCATTCACTTCTCACTCATCTGGATTCAGAAACCCAACACATTTCACACAGCCTTGGCTTTACAAGTTCTCTTTTGGTTGCAGATAAGCCAGTGGAGGAAGTAACTCCACCCTGCTTTCCTGCTGGAGTTTGTGGGCTTCCCATATCCCAGGCTGTATCCATCAAATAAACTGCCTTAATCGGAACAATTTCAGTAGTGTTTCTTCCCTGTTCCAAATAATTTTGACAGAAACGTGCTATCAAGCTGTTGCACAAGTGAAAGAACTGGCAGCTGGGTATGGGCAGCAGAGCAGCTAGGGTGGTCTGGAGCCAGCACAACTGAAAGCAGAAGATAGTTCACATTAGCTAGCACTTTCAATGTTTTAATTTAAAGTTGCTGCCTGATAGAGTAATTTAAAAGTAAATAAATTTTATAAGTTTGATAAAGTGTACGATGTTTAAAGTGTATGCGTGTAACGCTGCACTTCCCAGTGATGAGGGAATTTCTTTAAACCCCAGCTTTCATAAGAGTAAAAAAAATTTAAATACCCAATTTTTCTGGTACAAGGAAAATTTGAAAATATAAGTCTTTATCGTGACAATAAAAAAACTGTGATAAGCCAAATAATAAATTTTCAGTGTTACAGGAACAATTAGAATATTAGTATGTGAAAAATGTGTGTGGAGCTGGTGTTTCTTTAAATATAAATTGTATTCTAGTTGTCTTATGTAGTCACCTGCATTCACTTACATATTCCCTCTCAGCATTTTGAAATAGTGACTCAGCTGACTCTGAGCAAACCAGTTGTTCAGAATAATCAGACTGTCACCCCGTCCCTTCTAATGCAATGCAAAAATATTCTTGTGCTTCATAAGGAGAAAATGTCTTGGATTTTGTCTATGTAGTACCATGGGTGTAGAGGTTTAGTGTTTTGCAATTAATACGAGTGTTATGATAATGTATTGAACTTATGTGTGTTGATTTTCTCCCAGTGGTATTTTAGGAAGATTGCTCATGACTGAAAAGAGACATTTTATTTCTGCAATATATGGAAAGTCTTCAGACAATGATACAAAACAATGGGTAAAATGGAAAGGAAAGGCCCTGATGTCAATCCCAATGACGGATGTTCTCACTTAAAGATAATAGGGGTTTTTAAAATTCTTGCTTTATTTTAGAGATTTTAAGAGAGACTTACAGCATTTTTAGTGTTTTTCAAATATCTTGAAAGCAACTTTGTGTTGCTGCTGCTGGCAAAGCTTTCAGTTTGATTTTCAGAAACCAGTTTAATCCCTTTGAAGTTGATAGCAGATCTTGAAGTTATATATCCTTATGGGGTAACCGGAAGTGTAATTGTCTGCAGAACTGTCAGTAGCAGAAAATACCTACTCCTTTGCTTCAGAGTAACAGTGCAAAACTTGATTTAAATCGGAATTCCAGGACAAGTAATTTTTCAGCAGAAATGTCTCTGTTAAAATAAGTTTTAAAGAAACCCCAAAAAACCAGAAAAAAAATAAAAAACAACCCACAAGAGAAAGCCACAAATCAAAATCAAAACAATTTTTTTTCTATTTAGGAGGTATTTCATTGACTGTTTACTGTATGCTCACAACATTAAAATAGCAATAATAATAGCAAATCAGTTGTGCAAGTAAGAACTGGGATATTTTCATTGAAATAAATTGATACAATAATACATTTGCTTATTGAGTTTTAGGTTAGAATGAAAAGTGGTAGGGGCTAAATATTATTGGAAAACAAACAAAAAAAAATACAGGGTGTATTCTAAATGGCTTTTGTTGGCCGGTAGATTCTGATTATGATTGTCACAAAGATTTTTTTCTTAAAGGATTTGGTACATCCTTCTGATTTGGTTTTCTTGAGATACTCCTACTGGTTTTAACACTGCTTCCTTGATTCTGGGTTTGAATGTATAATTCAGGACAAGTGTTCAAGAATCCAACATTCTTTGATCCGTTAAGTGAAAAAATCCAGGGATGAAATCAGACTCAGTAAGGATACACAAGGACTCCTCTGTGGACTGTATAGGCTCTGTAAGGGGCTACAGGTGAAATGGGTGAAAAGGTGGTGACCTGAGTTTAGTTACTGAGTGAGCAGAACCTGAGCATAAAGAATGTGGATGAGGAAAAAATAAGTATTTTTAAGGATAAAGTAATGCTTCTGAAACTTAGGACAAAAAACCTCACAAAACCTCATCTGCTTGTTCATTGATTACCAGAAACACAAGTGAGATTTAACAATTTAAAAGCCAGATGTGCATAAAGATACCTTAGTAACATGTCCACTGTGCAGAGGTGCAGGAGACCACAGATAAAGCTTGCCAAAGGAACGCAAAAAGACAATTGTGTAAATGGGCCACCTGCCAATTTATTCAGTTAAAATTCTCCTGCTGTTATGAGTACCACTGTAGGATGCAATGACTGGCAGTGCTTCTTTATATCCTTCCAAAACTTCATCACAAAGTTAAACTAATTCTTCTGTGGCTGCGAGGGAACAAGAATCTAGTTCAGTCTGTCACTTTCTTATGGTGATGGTTATGGATTTCATTCGCTTACACGTTTTTTTCCGTGTTCCATTAACAAATTGATGAGCTTGTTCGTGCTGCTTTTTGTGGGAAAAAAACGTGAGGGCAGATCCAGTGCTCAGACTCTCAAGACTTCTTCTCGTTGCCAGCAGCTAATCAGCATTCTCAGAAAATATTTTCAGAGTAGTACTTTCTGGCTTACCTGACATACAGCGTTCAATACATCTTTCTCACATTGGTGTTTGCTATTGGATTGATACTCCATCAATAAAAGCATAGTGAAGAAAATTCGATAATAAAATTTTATGATTGAGCCAATGATAATTTGGCTCCTTCCTAAAGCTAACAAAGTAATACTTCTGTATGTTTGCTATAAGGTGGAAATCAAACTTCTTTGTTTCTGTAACTTTTCAGGATAACTTCTTCTGACTATTTCTTTAAAAAGTAATTCAGAACATCTAGAAGTCTGATTATTTGTTATTTGGGTTTATTTAAAAAGAGCACCTTCACTAATTACTACAGGGAAAAGAACATGTACAGAACTTGGTGACACTTCATCATTTACTAAATCACAAGAACCATTGTTCATATCCCCTAGAATGAATAAGGAAATCCCTAGGTTAATTTATCTTCTCAGTGGCTAACTGTAGGTTGTTTTTCTCCTGTGAGCTAGCCAAATGCCAAGAAACTTCATTTCCTGCATCAGTCTTTCAGCCAGATGTCTACCATGGCAAGACATGTGCTTCCTGGTGCACTGATCTCATAAGATGTCAGGCTTCTGGACACACTGGATACAGTTCTTTTTTGGAGGATGTCTTTTGTGACAGATAATTAAAACCATCAGTACTCTGGTGCTTTATGCTTGAAACTCACCATTAAGCAATAAGCAGAATAATTTTATGTTGTAGTTGCTGAACCTTTACGAGCAATTTTAAAGCTAGCCAACTGGAGTGTGTTTCATGTAGTGCAGGTTTATCAACCTAATCAGATGTGAGTGCAGGACTTCAGGTGCCAGAGATGGCACTGATGAATTTTTGCTGCCTTCTGATAACAAGATCTGGAGAGCTTTTAAATTTCTCAGTGGTTGGGTTTTTCCTTTTTTAATTTAGTCTCAAACCAGTGCTAATTATCCTCCTGTCATTTTGTAACTGGTAATGATCTATTCTATAGCAGTTCATTGTTCTATGGAAGGTTCGTGTTAGTTTATCCAGGTGTGTGTATGTGTGTGTAGACACTGCAGAATGAGTATCCAGAAATATGTTACATATTCAAAGCAATTTTATATTTCTCACACTTTGTATAATGCTATGGCTCTATAATTTCCTAGAATTATGTAATTGACAATTTTGGTGAATTTACTTGTGAAAACCAAGCAAAGTTGTATGGAAAAAAACCCCAAAAATAATTATGCTACCTTCCTGTAGAATTAGCTTGAAGCTATGTAAGTGGGGGTGGAGTACATTTTTATATTTTGTCCCCTCTTTTCTGCCGATAATGCTTTTTTTTTTCTGTTGTACTTCTCCCTACCCCACAGCCCATTTCCATTCCCAAGTTTTCCTTTCTCTTTTCCTCAGTGGGATGATGGTGCCACTGTCTAGAATTCCTGTTGTTTCTCCCTGTTTATAGCTATCTTAATGACTTGGACCGCATAGCAGATTCCACCTATCTGCCAACCCAGCAGGATGTGCTCAGAGTTCGAGTCCCAACAACGGGGATCATTGAATATCCATTCGACTTACAAAGTGTCATTTTCAGGTAGGAAAAAAGTTTTATCACCCACTTGCTTTGCTTCTGTGGTTTCCTTTTGCATTAGTAATGCCAAGTATAGGATATGAGTAAAAGGGCATAAAAAGCAATTATTCTGTTTATAAAATTTGAGCTTGGTCAATTTTTCTTTATGTAATTGTCCGCTTATAATAAGGAGCTGATGTTAAAGAGGTCAGAAGGATCAAAGACAATAAAGTTTGTTATTTTTGAGAGTAATTGTTGTTGATAGAAAATCTGCCATTCATCTTTTCAATAATATATATCAGAGTTTCAGTATGAGTAATAATCTTAAAATACAGCCATGTGATCTTGTCATTCATGTAAGTTGTAGCATAAAAGGTTACCATTTGTGTAGTTGATTTTTAGAGAGAAATTACTCTCCTTTAGGGAGAAATCACCCTACTTTTGTGTAAGTACAGTTGTTTAAAAATTAGCTATGGAATTACAAGTTAGACACCTGTGTTTACACTTAGACATGGGATGAAGTGGGAATACAGTGCCAGCAAATACGAGTTTTGACTTTGTTTATCAACAACTTTGGCAGCCACGTATTATATTCTATTTGCTTAAAATAGGGTAGCTTTAACAAGTTGTGGATTTTGATTCTGGTAATTTGGGGGTGAGAAAGGCGGTCCACTGCCTGTTTTGTTTGCATCTGTTTTGCTGAATCCGTGGGGCATAGATTTCCAAATCATTGCTCATAAGACCTTTATATGTCATAATTCTGAGGGGTTTGAGACTCACAATAGTTGAAATATAGAAGACGCATCAGACTTAGAGCAAGTATGATTAACTGTCTACTCACAGGTCTATTAAGTATCAGTGGAAAAAAGTCATTAAGAAAACCGAACCAAACTGTGTTTTTAACTATATCCAAGGATTTTGTCGTGGTGTGTGTGATTGTGTGTTTATCTGTTAAGGTATTCATGGACTTGATTTGGATGTTTATTTTGCAGAATGGTGGATGTAGGAGGCCAGCGGTCAGAAAGAAGAAAATGGATACATTGCTTCGAAAATGTCACATCTATCATGTTCCTAGTAGCTCTTAGTGAATATGATCAAGTGCTTGTGGAGTCAGATAATGAGGTAAGCAATTGTCAACAAAACCCACGAGTTTAAGAAAAATTATTTTACCAGTCCAATCCTAGGTGTTTTCTGAATACATCTACAAGCAGTCATGCACAACTGACACCCAGTGGAATAAGAAACACTTTAGGGATAGGGATCGAAGGGGAAAGGGGTCAAAGGGGGGAAATGGTTCAATCTTCAAATAGGGCAAAGCTGATCAGCTACATGAAGTATTCAAAGAAGTCTCTATTTTGGGTTGAAGAGGAATACAGTTGACGACTGCGAAATGTTTATGAGGCACAATAATAGGTGGTGTAAATGAAGACAAAATTTATAGATTCCCAAGGAACAGACCCTAAGGTAGTAAACTTGATTCCTTTGACTTAAAACCTAAGGTGTATATTGTATTTTTATTAAAAAAAAAAAAAGAAGTAAGCAAGTGGGGGAGCTGAGGGGACAAAGCACACTATCCATTGTTTTGAATGCAGTTTTACAGCCTAAGGATGGGGGTTTTTTATGATCATGGGTTTTTGTCTCTTCCGAGTTAAGTTACTATTTTAAGTTACTCATCAACCTTCTATAAATTTTACTCACAGGCACTGTCCCATGCAAATCTTTTAGCACATTCTTTAAGAAGTTAGGTGAAAAAAGGAAAACATTTGAAAATATCTTCTTTATGGCTGCATACATGTTGATTTCACTGTTTGAGACAGTGGTTGGCATTAAGTAAAACAGGTGTCCCTGGACAATCACGCTTTGTATCTTGAGCTTTCTTTAGTATTGATTTTTTTTTTTAAAGCCTGGGAGCTCTGGAAACTTTCACATTTGTAGTGTTTTCATAAAACAAAAGTATTGTTATGTTAGTTGTATAACCACCTGTATCATTCAAAGCTGAATTTCCAAAAATTAAGATGTAGTCTGCACCAACTTCATCTCTTGTAATTTTAGAAGCTACGTTTGTGTAGTTAAAAAAGAGAAATCTGTCAGATTTGGCTCATTTCAAGTCAAACTGGAAATGTCTGGTTCTGTCTTTTTCTGTTTGCATTATTCTTTTGTAGCCACAAACTCAAGGCACAAATACTGAGCATTTTAATTATACAAATCAAAGCAAAATGTCTTGGAGATTATAGAAAGAAAAATTAGTTATGATAATATTGAAACACTATTCTAACTATCCAAAATCAGCTTCATGGAGGTCAAAACTTCTTGCAGATGGTTCTTCCACCTCACTGCTGAACAATTTATATTTTGTTTTAACAACAGAGGAAAATTTCTGAACCTGTTTGACTTTTAGTTAAAATACATTCATTACTTTAATTCAAACCAGTTTTTGTTTTGAAGTGATACATACATAGCCTAGTAGGCTTTCCAGCACTGTTAGGTCTGTGTTACTCTGACTCTGAAAATGATCCAGATAGTCTTAGAGCTAAGCACCAATCTGGGCAGCTTAAATTTTGGCTTTCAGCTAACTGATAGCCTGTCTGTCTAGATTTTGTCAGTATTCCAGGGCACTGCTTCCTTCCCTTCTTTTACTCTCCCCTGTATCTCTAAACATTGCAGTCCTGGAATTAATGGATGAATGTGTTTATTTATTCCTCATAAAGCAAAGTTTGTCTGAATGTGGTTGTGGATTTAAATGTGTTTGTTGACAGCTTGAATTAAGAAATTTAACCCAGAAAGATATTTTTGTTCTTCGCTGAGGTGTAACAACCTGAGGAGGGAAGACAGTGATTTAACTTGAAAACTTTGGTAAGCAGCCAAGAGGTACTTTTCACACTTAGCTTTAAATTGTGGAACAGTAATGAAATTTTAGCACCAAAGTGAAGGGAATGTGTGTAAATGCTCTAGTTTCTTAATATGTATGTTATCAGTGTGATACTAGGATAGAATCTAATCCTTCTTTGGTTTGTGTGCTTCATACTGAACTTAAAATATCTGACTTGACAGTTTTCAGTGTTCCACTATTTCCTTTTTATTGCTTTCATGGCCTGATTAAACCATGATTTTTGTAAGGTGGCCTACTTTCTTTTTCTAATTAGTCCACTGCATATTGCCTGAAGTCTCTTCTCCTGTAGTACATTTTAACAAAGAACACTGTAATTTTTAATCATTTGTGGCATCCTTTTTAGATAATACAGTTTTTCATTAATATCATTTTTATGAGCAAATAGAAATCTGTAAAAATTACTTTTTTCTGTTTGGCAGGTATATATATGTGTGTGTTTATATGACCTTTCTGATTATAAAATTGGTTTAGAGCCTTAAAGACTCTGATTTGTATTTCAAAATGCAGTGTCTCATGGATGGTCAGTTGTAAATCAATTTCTTTCCTTGTTTACCTTATTCAAGAGAAATACATTTGGATTATAAATCAGATGAGGTTACACTCAGTTGGGAGGCTTTGTTAGTGTCTCTTGTTGGATGTATGTGAGGTGGAGCTGGGAGCTGTTTCTGTTTTCCTGCCCTTGAAGTAGTTAAAAAATTAAAAGTATTGAAGCATGTAACCCCTGTGTAAGGGCCCATACTTAGAAAATAAGACAAGAGTTCAGACTACCTGTTATGTAGAGACACGTCAAGGATGATTTCTAAATGACACATCCATGAAATTGCACTCCTGTGACAAATACCTGAAGAGCTGGGAGCTTCAGTCCTGAAGATAGGCACACATGGCTGTCCAACTGTATTTTAGGTTTGATTTCTCTACCGGGCGATACTCAGACCTAATGGCATCTCTGGTAAGTGTGTGTCTGGACTATCCATAACTTGTTTTAGTGCAAAAGTACAAAATGGAAAGAATCAGTAAGGACGGTATATTTTAACATACTCCGCAAAAAATTCAGTTGATGCAATACTTCTTTCTTCTATCATACACATAGGAGAGATAGCTAACTGCTCCAAATTCTCCCCTTAATAAAATAGAAAGTTTATCTAGATTTATTGCTGAAAAAGAGGACAAAATTTGCACCAGAGGACATAATATACTAATTACATTAATAGTACTGTAAATTAAGTAAATATTCCATCAGTCTGATATGATTTGATAAATGAGAACATGTTATAAATTAAATTATTAAAAGTTTCACATTTTCAGTTTTTCAGAAACTCAACTAGAATTAGAGGTGAGATAAAAAAACGAAGGAATCATCTCTTTGTTAAATGGATTTATGATATATTATGTCTCGTAGGTCATGCTGTTCCTCTGAATTATGCCAGCAAATTTGGATAAACTGGCAGTTTTATCAAAAGGCACAGTTTAGAACTTTCTCCATGTTTAAAATCAACTTATTTCCTTCAATAAAGGATTTTTTTCAAGATTTAATTAAAGGGTTTTTTCTAGATTTCTAGGACATGCTGCATTTGAATATGTATTAGCGGTAGCTCTCAACGTATAAAATCTCAGCGTCTCAGTGCAATAAATAGAAAAGCGAGTTCCAGATTTGTAAGAGAACCAGTAACCACTTGCAGTCATGGAAGAATTAGAGACATAACAGTATACCTGTAAAGCAGAGTTTCATAAAAAAGAGGTTTTCACTATCTTTGCACAGCTTGTTAAGTACTTAGAAACAGCAAAATAGAGGACAGTGTTTATTGGAGCTTGTAAATTTTTTTCTTTCATATTAGTGCACCAAGAATCTTAAGGTATATAGGATTTCATATAGTTTGTATAGCTCTGTAATGGTTACATGTGTGTTTTTATTTACATAAATGTTTTATTTTTCTGGTGTTCTCAGAGCAGAACCAGAAAAGACAGAATACAATTTCCTCAGTTCAGCTAAATTAGTGAATTAATAGTCTAAATGAAAGTTAGAAAGTTTCTTAACTATGAAAAAGCAAATGCTGTCTTTCCTGAGGTATTTTCAGAGGCTGCAAAGCAACAGAGTCATTGGAGAGCATGACGTATGCATTAATAAAACATAATTTTTACATTTAAGTCAGTATGAATATTCAGGACATCCATTGCACAAAATCTATTGCAGAGAAATGCCATTTTAAATTATTCTTGTGAGAGATCATACATTTTGGTTAAATCATAAAATGTGAAGTTCTAACAGAATCGTAGGTAAATGATGAGCCCCCTTGGTAAGAGGAGATTGTTGTTAAGTAATGTACTTTTTTTAAAACAGCTTTTGTTTTAAAGCCTTTCTTAAAGCTTGCCCTATGTCTTAAGAAATGACATTTGATGTAGCTGCAGCCAAAATTGGTAGTCCTAACATCATAATGCAGTGAAATTTCTCTTAAAATGGTGGTACCTTCTCTTCCCTTTAATTATCAAACTGTCATCTAATTTTCATTAGCGTTTAATTGAAAGTACCATCTACTTATAATCCATGTATTTACAGGTTTGGTTCCAGATTACAGTTCTTGCTGAAAAGGATTGTAATGTATGAAGCAGGCAGGACTGGCTTGAGAATTCTGAGATTTTAAAATAAAAGGAAAATTGATTTGTTGGCTTAAAAAGTGCTAGGCACATCATCCCACAGGTTTTTTTCCAACATAGACTGTTGGAAACTGTTTAACATAACTGTTAAACATAAACTGTTCTATCATTCTGTGCCTTCAGGCTGTGTCTAATATTGCTATTACTTCCTGCCTGTTCTCCTTTCACACATATTTAAGGTGTTTTGTAGGATCTCTCTCTTCTGAGAGCTTGGTAAATACCATATTGCCCAATGAACATTAAAAAAAAATTATGCCATGAAGGTAATTTCCACATCTTCTTGTCCACTGGCTTTCACTTCTGTATAACATGGAAACAAATGGTTTGTCTGCTTTAAGGACCTGCATCATCTAACCTGGTTTGATAACCAGATTGAATCTCTTTTGTTCCAATCTTGATCAGTCACTTCTGAAATATTCAAACATAGACTTTTGCATGAGGTACAATTCTTTTCATTCATAACTGAAGGAGTTCCTCAGAAACTTGTCTAAACCTGCTCCATTGCTGCGGTGTTTTAGCAGCCAGATTGTGTGAAGACTTCTGCTTGCATTGTTAAGAATTCTGCTGCTGTAACTTTATGCCCTCACATTCTGTGTTCAGCCTCCCATTGTCTTACAGCTTTTTATCCTGAGTTTACAGCTGTCTAAAGCGGTGGCTGTTACTTACAAAGTGCTGCAGTGATCCCCCATCAAGTCTTCCAGGTTTTTGAAATGTAGAATAGCAGGTTCATTTACCAGTACCAGATGTTTACATGGCACCAGCAGCAGGAAAGCATAATTTTGTAGTTTGAGATGTGAGCAGAACCGATAGATCTGGAGGTGGCTCAAGCAACATTTTGAATAGCCATTGCACAAATCTTTGAGGAATTCACAGGGTCTCTGCAAGTGGAACAGAGTAGATGAAAGGAAGAAGGGACAGCTGACTGAGTCTCTTGCAGAACCAGCATGGAGCTAAATAATCCAAGAAGAAAGTTGCTGTTAAAAATGTTTTGTCCAAAACATTACCAACAGGGGATCGTTGAAGTGACGTAATAGTCTGTAAATAAAGTGGCCCTCAGTAAAACTGTTTTTAACTTGGTGTTCATATGTCATGAAGGCTGAAAGATGATTCCTTCAGAGGAGTTAGTGAAGCACAATTGTTTGTTTAGAGAGGTAGGATCTCAGTCCTGAAGGGAGATGTTCAAAGCTTGACTGAGCACAGCCATGAGTAAAATAATATGATGACAAAATTCTTCTTGCTGGGGGCAAGGAGTTGTACCTGATGACTTCCATGTAAAGATCCACTCCAAAATAAATTCTTCCTTGATTCTAGAAAAAATATAGTATGACATGTGAAAGATTTTATTTTTCTTTGTTTCCTTGGCGAGCATCTTTGTAGTCATGCCATAAGGTTTTGCCATAGCTTCTTTTATACCCTGGAGAATCCTACTTTTGACAGTGGATATCTGCATTAATGTAGTTATCCTCACAGAACTTAATTTACACTGAAGAACTATCTTGCAGTTTTATCAGATGAAGGCAAAACAGGATATTAAGAAAATTAGGGCTTCAGTATCTCAGCCACAACTGCAAATTTATACTGAACAAACCTTGCAGAGTGGTTTTTGAACTGTTTTTGTGCTTCAAGTTACTGAATAAAGGCATTGTTCTTTCGACTGATGGAAAGTTTTGTTGCGTGTAGATTGTCCCACGTAGAAAGGATCAATGTTGCTTGGTTTGTTAAAATATATTCCAGTTAAAATTGAATTTATTAAAATTACATTAAAATAATTACATGAAACCCAGAATACATATTAGTTATTTGTTAGTTCATTTGTGTTTATACAGGTATGGAGATGCAGGCACATGTGCTTATATTTTGAATCTGAACAAAAGTACATCTGCCAAATAAATGAGCCTAGATGGAAATGGTGTAGTGTTCATTTGTGTAATACATTAACAGGTGACAAATTTGTGCTGTGTTCCAATCACACTTTCTTTTCATGTGGGACAACAGTAAGAAATGGCCTGAGGCCACACATTTCAGAGTATGTTTACTCTTCATAGAGGCAATTATCTGAACAACATATTTCATTTTTTCATCAGACCTCCCTTGCTGTTTACATCTGGTCATGTTTCCACTTCTCTTCCAGCACTCTCTGTTCCTTATTCACAGGTTAGTCATACATGGTTTAGCATGAAGGCTGAAAGAAAACAGTTCTGAGATCGGAGCACTTCTCTCTTTCTACATCATAAATAAATGTAATGCTTCAGTTGGCTGGTTTTTTCATCAACAGCCAACAATCCAGAACAATTGAGCATATGGCAGAAGAATAATACAGATTCACAAATCCTCAAATAGTCTTCATACTTACTTATTTAATTATTTTTTCCCTATGGGAAATCAAATCTCTAACTGATTGTTTATGTGGAAACTTGAGAAAATAGCACATTAATTACCTGTGCCAAACCTTGTTACTGGATGTATTGTATCTGTTCATATCTGTCCCCACAAAAGTATATTTATTTTTGGCTTGTGGATAAAGAACCTTTTGAATGTAAAATATCAGTGCTGGGAAAGATGCACATTAGGAAGAGTCAGAGCCTCTCTCTCTTTTGTTAAAGTGAGTGGTTCATAATGGAGACAGGGGGTTGAACAATCATGAACCAGCTTACAGAAGCTGCCAGAAATGCTGCTGGTAAACGTTGCTAGTGGCAAAGAAGTGAGTGCCACTTTTTTTTTCTCTGAATAACCAGTGTCAGAACTGTCCAGAAAAGAGCTTTATTCAAAGACAATTTGATTTTAAAATATTTTCACCTTTTTGTCTCAAATACATGTAGTTATTTTGAAAAAGCCGATTCTGGTATTCATGTTATATCATGAAAAATAATTTAAGAGCCATTTCTGTATTTTAAAAATACTTGACAGCAATAGTTGGACTATGTTTTTTGAGTACTTTGTAGACAATTTTTGTTTTGGACAGTATTTTTGTATTTTGATGGTTGTTGACCACATTGATTTGATGGATTTCAGCTGTCACTTGCTTGATATCTGTGTCTCTACTAGGTACATAAAATTGCCATGTATCCATGTATTTGCAATTGCAGTGTTGCAAATTCAGTTTGTTGGAGAGGTGTGAATTTTTCTCCCAGGTGATTTAACAATACAGTTCTCGTCTACAGAGATGTCTTCACAGTCCTCTACCAGAAACTGTTCTTTTTTAGGCTCATATACAGAAAGATTGAAGACAGTAAACAAAATAAAAGAGTTATTCCTGAACTCTGTGTTTGAAGTGGCCTTTTACTGCATTTGAGTTACTCATCAAAATATTTGTACAACCATTGCAGTTTTTTCTTAGATTACTAGTTTACAGGAGTAAAGATGCAAGATTATACTTCATACTGGTGACAAAAATGTGAAGCACTTCCAATACAATACTGTATTTACTTTTTTACATAGTCGAGGACTCTGCACTTAACCTCCCACTTCCTGATTTCCTCTACCATTTCCCAGCTTTTATATAGCAGCTTTATTAACATTTTAGCCAAGAAACACACTGTAGGTCTTTCTGTATAACTTGACATTGCTTCTATGAAAATGATTGCTGGAAGTCTTACTTGGATAGTGGAGAAAATCCTAGTTAATATAGAGCTGTACTTAAAAAGCATTCACAATGAAAGATTTTGTCAACCAAAATAATAGTCCATTACAGTGACACTAACATTCTGAAATATTAACTTCTGTTTTTTTCTGAAGCTCTCCTGCGTCAGTATCTCATTTTCTACAGTTATCATCTCTGAATGCCCTCTGACTCAAATAACTGTTTTTGCCAGCATACACAAGTTATATACACAGAACAAATTGTTCACTGAAAATTGTGTCTTGTTTACCTCCTCACCACCTTCCCTCTCACAGCATTCCAACAAAATGTAGTCCCTCAGAATCCGTGAAATCCTGATTTTGTTAACAGACAGTACTTAAATTGCCAACAATTTTTTAAGAGAAATTACTACATTTTTCGTTCAGTATGTGAGTTACAGTACCCACACTAGATGCAACTCTGGATAATCATAGGGACAGTAATGGGTGAAACTCCACCAGTGCTTCTCTATTGTTTCAGATTATTATTGTACTTAATGCTTTCTGTCAAAGCAGTGTTTGCTAGCTAGGAAATGCTGCTTTGCCTTTACTGGGTACCAGCAGATACAGCTCTTAAATGCTGTTTTAGCACTCTTGCAGATATTCTTCATGATTTGACAATCGAGTGCTTATAAATTATCCCAATTTTGTTAGTTCTGTAATTGCAGGAGTAATTGCATTTTTTCCAGAGCGACAGACAGCAAAGAGAATCTCAATACATACATCCAAACCAGAAATCCATCATTTCAGCAAGGAAACTGAAAGTGTACATATAAAAATTAAATTAGAAGGACGTTTCCTCCTTTTTAATCCATTAAAACTTAAGGAGGAGTAAGAGTTTGCATTTGGATAGAAATGTGGGAAAACATGGTTTATACATCTACTTGTGTTTGTATACAAAAACTTTCCAGGGTAAAGTCTTTTATGTAAGAAGTACATGGTAAAAAGAAAATTAATTTTATTTTTGTTTAATAAAAACATGTTTCTAGTCATAAAATTGGACAGTCATGTGATTCATTAGTTAGGTACAGTGTTTTTTCTTGCTGTGTATTTAAATATTAGAATAACTCTGTCCAAAATTGGATAGCCTGCTTAATGTTAACAAATTTCTATTCATTATTGGAGTACGTCTGCTGTATTTCTTACTCTGTTTCATGGTATGGTATGATGGTATTTTTACATTGGACTGGCAACTCTCTCAGATTGTGTGGAAGATGGAGAATTTTATGCTGGCATCTGTATATCCTAACAAGAAAAATGGAGGAACAGCTGGTGATACCAATAAGTTTTTATGCAGTTTGGAGCAGACTGCAGACAAAAGCAGAGCAGGGAAGTTGCCCAGGCCAGCAGATCTTCAGGGATGGTGAAAACAGTGATCATGAGATTCATTTTCCACACACAAAGCCAGGGAGGCTATGACTGTTGCTGCTATTGAACAGGGGTTGCTGTTGAAGGTTGGCTTCACTGCTGACAGTGGCTGTCAGTTACTGACAAGCCTTGAGCCACATCCAGCTGCATATTTCTGTACGTTACTTACTCACTTACTTTCTATCTGCAGCATTTTTCGTTGAAGCTGAAAATAAGTTTTTTCTAGAAGCAATTTGGTGAGCTAGAGCTGCTCATAAAAGGAGATTAAGTGCTTGAACAAACTGTTAAATACTGCCTGCTCACCACTGTTGGTGGGGGTTTTTTTGAATGGCCACACTGTCTTGCTTGGTTTGGCAGAACTTCTTTCATGGTGCATCTGACAGAATGTCAGACCCCCAATGCTGGACTCTTCCTATATTCCTTGTAATCCTATCCCTGCTTCCAGTAAAAATACTGTAACATGAAACTGGTTTTTACATAAGAAATAGTGCATGCTGTTAATGAAAAGGGGTTTTCAGAACCATAGTTCAACCATATAGTCTTGTGTTTAATTAAGATGAATAAAAATATTATTGCACTGATGTTGCACATATGCTTAATAAAGGAAAATAGGGAGCATGCAAAGGAGTGAGCTACCATTAGTAAGAGAAAACCAGTTTAAGAGAAATTTTAGAGGATAACAAGCAGTATTGTTGGAGGAATTAACTCTGGCACAAAAATTGTTTTTATCTGCCATGGCATCCATAAAGGTTGAATTGCTCTTAGAAACTGGATAAGAGATGAAGGACAGCAGAAGGTTAAGCAGAGATTGATTAGTCAAAAAATTAGTCATATCATTTTTTTTTTTAATCAATGAATCACAGTAAAATGAAATCTTAGAACTGTAATATGGCAAACTGAGGACCTGTATTTATTTATCTGCTCAAGCAGATAAAATGCACTTGAAAATCTCTAGGCCATCTTTCAATTGCTGCAAAACATCTGCAGACTACACCACTGTATGGCAAAATATCAAAATGTCAGTTCACTGTCCTCAGGAAAATTTGCTTCAATTTTGCTTTGAAATAATTTGCAAAGGGTTTATAAATGCAATTTCGTGGTGACATAATCTGCTGGGAAAAGCATGAAGGGCCCACAGCCAATGGCCGGTGAAGACAGGATGAGAGACCTGGACTTGCTTAGTCTAGTGAAGAAGACACTAATACTTGCCAACAAGTATTTCTGGAGTTGCAGGTGTGCCATGGAGCTGAAATTTTTGAGATTGACAGTATAACAGATAAAATTGTACAGGGTAGTTCACATTGCTTTTCCATAAGGCCTTGTCTATATAGAAGTCGTCTATATAGAAAGTCTCTGTAGAAGAAAATAGTCTTATTAACCATTAGTCTAAGGACTTAACGTTTATGCTCAGCTATGTTGACATTAGAGTTACTCTCCTTTCAGAATGAAATCCTGGCACCATTGAAATCAATGTAAGTCATGAGATCTGACTGCATGAAAGCAAATGTCTTATTACTCTGCATTAGTTCCTTAATATATAAATTCACCTGTTTATTTTCCTGTATCACAGCAACATACAATAAAGTTTAACAGACTAAATCATCAACTTTTACTACAAAATTGAATTAGATTACAATTTGGTTTTTCTTTTCTTTTGTTCTTTTATGTTTGTTTTGGGTTTTTTCAAATTCCTATTCTTGTTTACGTTGGCCTCTCTAAAATGCAAATTAATGGAAGTAAAGATACACTTATGGCAAAACTGCCTGAGTTATCTGACAGATTGTTGTATGTCTTAGCAACAGCAGAATCTGCAGGATTCACCTTCTTGTCATTCATTGGAGCCCCATTTGGTGGTGAAATAGGCTTTTTCAGGCGCCTGCAGCATTAAATAATAATAAAAACAGTAAGTTAGTTCCTGTATTTTGAACCATACCTTTTTCTGACTCTGTATTAACCAGGTCATGTCAGCCTAACAGGTCTTCAGAACGAATCAAAACGAATCAAATTGTAACATCGTTCTGCAAGGACAAAGGAGGATACAAATAGAACTGTAGGCTTCACTGGTATTTCACTTGTAATGCGAAGTAGTTTGAGGAGCAGCTAAGGTGTTAAATGCTAATCCAATGATGTTGTTACCCAAAATCAGTAAAAATAAAACTCCTTAACACCAATGTAGCATTAAGAAGTAGGCATTCTTTATTTGGCTGGATGCATGAGAGGATATCTCCTCCAAATACTGTGCATGCTGAGTACAGGACATTTTCTGTTTCTATACTGTGTTTTACATACATATTCATTGATTATCTTTACATACATATTCGTTGATTGTCCCAGAGTAAACATAGATATGATAATAATTTTCCCAAAATCACTGGTAAGAGGCCCTTCCCCTGTGCATTTATTCTTTTGTCCTGGGGTCTCTTTGGTGGTACCTGGTGGTTGGTGACCCCAAAGTCATAGCTGACTGCCTGGTGAACTGGCAAAATTGACATAACTGGGCTAGCTGGTTGCTTTTCAGTTTTTCTTCCTACAGAATAAGCATTGTGTGGTTCCATAAGCTAGTGGGTTCTGAACAATAAGTATTGTATTAGCCCATGAGGTGCAAACAATTCTTCATCTGGCAACAGTGTTAGAAACTAAGTTAACAATTAACAATTTTTAAAAATTCTATGTCATAAACCTTTGGCATTGACAAAATGTTCCCAGGTTTCAAATTTACTTGCAATTATTTTAAAGCTGATCTTTAAGAATTGTTTAACTCTATATTCAAAATTTGGGAAAGGCATTTAAAATAAAATACATTGTTAAACCTTGAATTGGTTATGTCTTGTGATGTTGTACTTGTCCCTATCATGGATCACTTGCATTTTAATAACCACCAGTGCATTGGTTGATTGTAACTGTGCATATTCAGACTTTGAAAATGTACCTGTTACAACTTTCATGTTGATGACTAGTGTTTTAAAGTATACTTACTCTTAACTAGCTGAATTTGCAAAAGGAAAATGCACATATATTTAATTAACTGCTTGCTTATTACTTTAATTTCATTAACTGGACCTTATATACTGATAGGAAAGTGCAAAACAGGAAATGGATCCCTTCACCAAATGAAGTGAAAATGCATGAACTTGTTAAAAAAAAAAAATTTCATGACCGCCAAAATTCTGCTCTCCTTTTTATTCCAGAATCGAATGGAAGAAAGCAAAGCACTCTTTAGGACAATTATTACATATCCGTGGTTCCAGAACTCTTCAGTTATTCTGTTCTTAAATAAAAAAGATCTATTAGAGGAGAAAATTATGTACTCCCATCTAGTTGATTATTTTCCAGAGTATGATGGTAAGTATAATGGCATCAGAGCTTCTGCTCTGTTTACACTGTAGTAATGGCAAATTGTGCTAGCCTTGTCCGAATGCTAGACACATAGATCCTTTGATATATTCCTTAAAAAAATACTAAAAAATTGTAAAATATGATTGAACTTTTGAGGGATTTTTAGAGTGCTAGGATTTCATTTTATACCTTAATTAGTTCTGGGTAGGATGGCAAAACCTGTATTGGGAAATGGTTGACTTTTAGATGAGTATTGTCATATTGGTAGTGAACCCCATTCTGTCATTTTTCATAAGTTAGGGTGAGGGTTTAAATTTAAATACGAGAGTAAAAATAAATAGAAACACTCGGTTAAAAATAAATAGAAACATTCCTCAGTTGTATATATAATCTTTTATATTTTGGTCTTTTGACGTTTGCTTTTATATAAGATTGAATGAGGGGAAGTGTCATATTTCTCTGTAGCAATCAGAGAAACAAATACCAGCCCTTACACCCTTTTACTGTACCTTTTAAAACTGTGTTTTAATTTTGTATTAATTACGTGAAGTTAATGTGCTTGTCCATTGAAAATAATGTGGGCTGTGTAAGTGTTTCTACTAAAACTGTACTCTCAGAAAGTTCTCATGAGGGGAAAAGCTAAGTATTTTGAGGTAACGGGGTGAAGGAGGCCTTGGTAACGAGAGAAAAATCGAACTCATATAATAAGAGAACTAAATGTTCCTATTTTTTAAAAAGAAAATCGATTTTGTCCCACCAGGAAGGAATAGCTGATTGGGAAGCTGAGAAGAAGATTAAAACTCTCATGTTCAAGTATGGAAAGTAATAATAGGAAAAATGTACATTTTGTTTTCTGTTAAACAGGAAGAGAACAGTAAAAAGCCTGCAGGATCAGATCATACTATTTATGAGTCAGTGTAAATTTAGTTTCATAGTGCTGTACAGAAGAGAACGGGCAGTTGAATAGAAATACACTTGTTCTTTTGAATATACTTTGTGTAGCAAGTTCCCTAGATGACATCCCAAAGGTGAGAAGACCCTACAGTCTGCTGTTATCTCCTCTCAAATGTTGACAAAGCCTGTGTAAAAGACTTGTCCAGAAAAAAAAACTCAACCACTTAGTTTGTAGAAACTTCGTTTCTCCTCTGTTTTGCCATTCGTGAGGGGGGAAAAAGATTATGGACTAGCAGGGGATGTGGGAGTCAAGACCTTCAAGTCTTGAAGAATCTTTGTTTCTTACTTCTACAGATCTTGCACGACCTAACTCCAGAGACAAAGTTAGTTTGATTTGATTACTTTTGGTGACAGGGTGGGGTCTATGGCTTGCAGAGATCACCATGTGGTCTCCTCTTCTGTCTCAGCACACTGGGAATGTGGAAAGTGGGAGATCTGAGGAAGTTATCAGAATCAGATATTTTTCGGCTGGATTGCTTCTCTCATTCAAAGGAGAAAGGAGAAAGGAGCCTAGGGATGAGAACATCTGGCCAGGGTGGCAAATTGGACAGATGAAAATTTAGCTAAGCAGTTCTGCTGCATGGTGCATTTTTAAGAGCTTTGGAAGGGAAGCCAAACCATACTCCTAGGTCAGTGTATCGCATGAAGACATGCTTGCATGCTGGCCCTAGAGAACTGACTCACAGGCTGGAAGAGGGAGAGAGGACAAACACTAAAAGAAGCTAAGGTTGGGAGGGAAAGAAGAGAAAAATATTGAGGTAGCACTTACGTAGATCTTCATTGTATCATATGGGGACAGACATTGAAAACTGCTGATTAGTGAGAGAAGTGGGCAAGAAAGCTACTACTTCATGTGGTAGTTCTTTTATAAGTCTCTTACTTAGACTAGAACCACTTTGCAGTCTAAGTTTAACATTACCTCATTCAATTTTTTACTAAGTTTCTGAGGTCTTAAACGTACTTTTCCGTACTTGAACCTCAGTCAAATAAAAGTTTAAATAATGTAAGAGTAGAGGTGTGCAGAGTTGGGTGGGGTGTATCTTAGACTAGGCCAGTAGATTTTGAGAAAATGCTGTGTGTAGCTGCTGTGAAACTGTTTTACAAAATTCTAGGAAACTGTTTAAAAAACTGAGTGGATTATTTAGAGGAGATCATTGTCTTTGGAAGCCCAAGAGTTTTCTTCACAAATCCTCACATTTATTTATGCTATTATGAGACTTAACTATTGCTGCTCTTCATCTATAGAGTCTGGTGGACCAAGCTAAAGGCTAGAGTCAGTTGTGTTGTAAAACCTGTAAAAGTGTTGGAGTGCCAACCTTCTGTCCTGCCCCAGAGAGCTTATGATCTGTTTACATCCCTAAGTCTCAGAAAATGTGTCATCTGTGTATGTATGTGCATATATGTACATCTGTTCACGTGCATACACCTGTATATTGCAGAAGCTTACTCCACCTCCACATGGATTTGCAGCACACCAGGAAGTATGTGCTTTCTGTTTCATAGATTCCTTTTTTTATAAAATTTTATGGAGTTATGCAAATTGGAAATGTTACAAATTGTAAGCTTGAAGTAGTAAAAATAAGGTCTGTTATCCAGTTGTTGAAACTTGTGGACATGTGCTGGCCACAAAACTATTGATTTTATAATTACTGAAGGACAGAGCTACACATAACAGCAGGCTGCTGGTATTTATATTGCTGTATAACAACAGGACTAATGAAGAGAATAGGAGGCAACAGCACTAAAAATGTGTGTTCTGTAGAAACCCATGTTTCATAAACAGGAGAGCAAGGGAGTAGTGACTTTTGGTGGCAGCACTAGAATAATGGAACAGAATTCACCAGCATGTGGCTTATGTTCTTGCTTCTGCACTTCTCTTTTGGCTGTAAACATGAATGAATCCTCACTGTTGCAGGCTGGAAGTAATTACTTCACCTTCTGTGATCGTTTAAGCTGACAATGTAGTTTGGTTGTATTGACTCTGTCCTTCTGAGAGTTACAACCTTAATTTAGATCTGATAGAATCATTAACATACATAATTTAGATACCAAGTGATTGATTAGAACATGAGCCTTTTGCAGTCAACAGTTTCAGCTGGAGAGCAGCTGTGTATTCTTTTTATCACTTAAAGTAAATTAAGTTCTATTGATGACAGTGTCAGACCCAGTTCAGGATATAATTTCACTATGCTTCATATTAAAATCCGTATAAAACTAGTAAATTTTGCAATGCTAAAATAAGTTAAGTAAAATTTAAATATAGTAGGTTTAGACTGAACATAAACCATTTCTACTAACATTTTAATGATTTAACTATATAGCTAATTTTTTTGTTTTCATTCTGTGCATTTATTAATCACCTGGTTTAAAACAGGTGATCCATCTTAATGAAGGAAGAAGATAGGCAGCAGGGACACTGCAGCACTGACTTGGTGAACCTCTGAAATTTCCTTCCATCTTTATTTTTAATAGTTCCTACCACAAAGAATGCAGCCAGTATATGATATTGATTTGATGCAGCCGGTATTGATTAGTAAAAGGTTCCCTGTCTTCTCTTATGTGAGGACCACAGACTGAGCTGTTTTTATTTTCTTTTAAAGAAGTTGAAATATGCAATTGACTTTAAAAAACCTGAATTTCTCTTCTTACAGGACCACAGCGGGATGCACAGGCAGCAAGAGAGTTCATCCTGAAGATGTTCGTAGACCTGAATCCAGACAGTGACAAAATTATCTACTCTCACTTCACTTGTGCTACAGACACAGAGAACATCCGCTTCGTCTTTGCTGCTGTCAAGGACACAATCCTACAGTTGAACCTGAAGGAGTACAACCTGGTCTAACTGTGCCTGGGGGATCCTGCAAAACCAACTTTTCGTGATTGAAGATACACAAGAGGGACTGTATTATAATCTGTGAAAACAATTTGCATAATACTAATTTATTGCTGGCCTGGACTCTGTGAATGTCCACAGAGTTTGTAGTTAATATTATGATTTTATTTAAACTGTATGGAGGAAAAACAAAAGATGCTGAAGTACATTCGCAGCACATTTCCTCATTTTTTAGGCAAAACCTTGTGACTCTGTGTGTTTCAAATTCTCAGTCGTACATTTACAAAGAATAGCAGTTTTTTGCTATTGAAGCAAAATCAAGCTGATTTCCTCTTTACCTAACCCTTTCTCTCCCCCTCCTCTCCTAACCTCCTTATCTTCTAAAAGGTACAATGGCCTTTTTTTTCCCCAGTTGCATTCCTGGGTGAAATGTTTTCTGTTGGGTGATTTGGTCAGGAAAACACTATCATCACAATTTAAGTCTTCAGTCATTCTAATTTTACAGTATGTACTTTATTTGAAGGATCACAAAGTATTGATACTGTAATTTTTAAATTCTTTACATAGGTGTCTTCATTCTGTCTTCACTTCTGAGAATATTGGGATTGCAAAACAGAATTACAGTTGTGTAAGGATAATAAATTGAACCACAATTTTACAGTTAAGAAAGGTGCACAGAAGACAGTAATGAAATAATTAAGATACAATCTGGGATGTACATGGAATATGTTAGAATCTCCATTTAATTGCCATGTGCCATTTTTTTCTCTCTTCATTTTATTCACAAATGCCAAATAGAAAAGTCATAGACACTACATTTTCCCCAGTGGCTACAGCCTGAAACAGTGTTTTTCTCAGTTGTGTGGGGTGTTTTTTTTTAAGTTAGAGCTTTTTAAAGTGTTCTTTTTCCACAGTAGAAAAATTATTTTTATTGTACAAAATTCATGTTGCCAAATCTGGCTTTTTATAAAACCAATGCGCTTGAAACATAAGATACTGATTTAAATGCCAAATGGATGGGTTGGGAACTGACCTGATTGAGTCAACTGCCAAATGATTAACATGAACAGTTTCAGCTCATATGTTCCCTTTTTTAGAAAGTGTACCATTTTCCAATGCCAAAACCAACATGTAAGTGAATATGCTATGAGGTGTACTACGCACCTTCATGTGGTCTAGTAATTTAAAAACAGTTTAGATCTCTCCTTTTGTCAGTTATGACATGAGATTGTTTCTGTAATAATTTCAAGGCACCTTTAGTTGTATTACCAGAAATTATTGATGAGAGATCATGTTCAGGAACCTTTTCTTGGTAAGGTTGATTGTTAATTGATTCACAGGCATTTGATAGGCTTTCATGCAAAATAGCCTCTCTCAGTGTTCTTTAGAAGAGATTTATAAATGTAAATGAAGCAGTGTGAAAATCGTTCTTGAAATTTAAATGTGCAATTTTTTAACAACAAAAATGCAGCACACATTGATGAGCCTTTATTCTGCAGCTTAGGGTGAAAGGTGTTTTTTGACCAGGTGCATGATTGCTAGCAAGAAAACTCGAGTTCAGACATGTAATTGGATTGATTATCTGCAATGCCAACTGGCACTAGAGTGCACTTAACACAAAAATTGCTGCCGCATAGCAGCGGATGGGAGGTGGAAAAAAAGAATGGCTTATTATTTGATTACCAAAGTTAACAATAAATACTAATGAGACGTTTTTCATCCTTAACCCTCCCAACTCCAAAACAACAATAATAAGAACAGTTTGCTATTTTTTGCTCCCTCTTAAAACACCTTGTAATTTAAAACTGGTTGTAGGTATAGTGCAATTATGAATGCTATAATCATTGTACATACATATATATATATATATATGGCAGCATCCATATTGGCTTTGTAATCATTAATTTTTGGCATATTGAATGTGCTGTATTGATATGTATCTATGTAATTGTATTGTATGTCTTATAGCTAATTCACATTTTAAATAATGTTATTTTATTTACTTTTTTAAGAGAGAAGAATGTAAATTTTGTCAGTTTATTTCTGACTAGGGATCTGTTGTTGTTTTTATTTACAAAACAAAATACTATAGTACAGAGCGGTACTAGCATCATGCTGTATAAAATCATTTGCACATTCCTGAGTAGAAGTAAATTGGGAGACACCAAGACAGAGATGATTCACATGCAAAACAGTGCTTAAATCTTGTCAGGGCTTTATACAGCTGTAGAAAACAATCTTATTATAACTTATGCCATTATATCTCAAATTGGAACATAAGTTTTAAATATAAATTTTATTTTGATTTGACTGATTCATTAGGTTACTTTTCGAATAGTCTTTATTGGAAAAGTAAATTCAGAGATACTTCAAAGCATTGTACATAAGTACTAATGCATATATGCTGTTGCCCTGAAAATACCATGATTAAATACAAAACATCAATCAGTTAGTCTTTCAGAAACTGTGGAAACCTTAGGTATAAAAACAACAACCAAAAAGTCACTAGTATTAATTATTTTAAGGAGTTTTAAAGTGTTTTATTTAACGAAGCTAAAGCAGGTAGATCTAGATTATAAAAAGTGACACTGACATTCTGAATAGGGGATCAGAGCAGTGACTCTTTCTTACATACAGCTTAACAAAATTGGACCTGATCATGCTACTAATACAACAGAGCTTTTTTCACAGTTCCACTGTTGATAATATCTCTTTTTTTAACCTGGGAATACATTGCCTGCACTGGATTCAGTGCTATAAATGGAACTGTAGCCAAAAAATGAGAAAAAGAAAAAATCACAACCAAACAAAAACCCACACCAGACAGTGGTGTCTAACAAAAGTTTGGGGTTTTTTAATTTTTTTTTTTCTTACAGGATATTGGGTGGGGGTGAAGGAAATGTGGTTCCAAGTTTTGTATAAAAACAAAACAAAAGTTTACTCATGCTTTATAGTTATATTGTGATTGCAGAAGTTTTCAAGAGTGTGTGCCACTGGGCTATTTTCTGGTATTTTTTAGGTGAGTTGAACCTGTGGCAATGTTTAGATCATTTGAGCATGTTCTGGAAAAAAAAAAATACTCGGCATGCCAAAGCAAGCTTTACATGAATCACCTAACACAGCATTGCAGTATGACAGTTTACAAAAACATTTTCTTTTTAAATATCACAGCTGTTCCCACTTGTACTATATTCCATTGTGGTGGTGGTGGTGTTGTTGCTGTTGTTTTAATTGGTGGTTTCTACTATGCCTTATAGTGCTTAAGTCCAGAAGTTTGTGCCTCTAACATGAAGCTGAAGGCAAAAACATCAAGACAGAAACCCTTTTAACTTTGCCAAAATTATGTGTTTTCTTTGAATGTTATAAAATGGGGGAGGAGGGAAGGAAAATGGGAACCTGTGTATTCTAAATGTTCACTAGCACAAGAAAGCTGTAATACATGTTTTACAGAAACCTTGAACTTGCCTTTTTCACAAATTAACCGGCGCTGTCCTTACAGATGTAGGATGATGCAGCTATAAGGGCAGTTAACTTTTTATAATTCAGTCTCTTTTGATTGTCAAGGTGTATGGACTGTACTTTTTAATCATACTGCCACATGATTGTGAATCACTTTTTAAAGTTTGAAAATGGAGAAGAGACTTTTAATGCTGGATAGCAGTCAGAATTGACTGCATGATTTGCAAAAACTCTAAATGGGGGAAAAGGGCTGCATATAGATATTGCTAGACTCCCAGCTTTGAGTTGTAAGGTGCAGAAGACTTTCAGATTACTCAACCTCATGACCCTTTCCTTCTTAAACATTCTTCACAAAAGAATGAAATATTAGGAGAAGACAAAGAGATGTTAACCCACGTGAAAAAAAATAAAGTTTAGACATTTAATTTGTTATATGTGCTGCTATTCCTGGAGCTTTGTGCATAGTTATCCTGCAGACTATTACATTAGTGAACTAATGAAGTGTTCACAGCATACTACCAAGGCCTACACATGACCTACCTCTAGTTAAGAGATCAGTAAAGTAAATATGTTTTGGAGAGACTGACATAAGTAAGTTAGAAAATTTAAATGTCCTGGTGTTAAATTAACCATGGTATCTTAGAAATTGACACTTTGGCAAATACAGTCTCTCTTTTGACATAAAACATGAATTCTAAAATTGAACAGACATTAAACAACTAAAGCCATCTGTTCCTGTCCAGCTTGTTAGTTTAGTAGAAATCTTGCTAAACAATATGTTTTGTTTGAGAAGTGGAGCTACTGATATTTCCTCTGTTTTGCCTTTTAGTTATCTAGAGCACTTTGAGTTCTGTCAGTTAAAAAAGAAGTTTTTCAGTCTAGTCAATACATTGGGGTCACAATTTAGATGATTAAAGGATTTTACTGTAAGTTTATCTTGAGCTTTCTCACAGTAGTCATGCTGCAGGTAAGAAAGGAATAGAGATTTTGAAAATAGAGTTAAAAATACAGTCAGCCACATCAAGTTTAATGTAAATTTTGGGGTTTTTTTTCCTCAAAATAAAGATTAAGCTGAAGTCTTGCTGGGCTCCTCATTAACCATGTTGCAGGAAATCCTTTTGACCAGTTTTTAAATCCTTTTTCTTTTAAGGAAGGAGTGTCAGATGCATTTTTAAACTAAAGAATATTTAAAATAAATACCATTTGCTGTTCTTAAAGTGTCATTTAAATGCATGTACTGTGTGTTGCTTGAGGGACAGAAATAGTTTTTTTGAAAAACTAATATTGTACGGTTAGTGCCCCTCAAAAATGTTGCTGGTTAAAAATACAATATTTTTGGCCACGTCTTTGTACTATAGTATCTTCTTTCCTTGCAATTTAGTTTTTCTGAAATATTTGGGCTTATTGTTCTCCCAAAATGCTTCTTATGGTAAATGTTGGATAGCTGTATTACTCCAAAATTACATAATCCATCATCATTTTATAAGTACTAAAATTTACAGCCAGACATTCAAAACATTTAAGGTTTGTTATAGTGGAGATGGTAATTTGACAGTATTATTAAAGTTTCAGGTATTTTTGGCTTGCGTACAATGAAAACTCAGAAGCATGGTAGAAAAGAAATAAAACCTATGCCTCAGGAAAAGAAAATTCAGACTTTGCAGACAACGAGGCAAATTTCTTAAAAGTATTTTGGATGACTGCAGTACTGCTAGAGCACTGTGTTTCTTCGATCTTTTTGTTCACCTGTGTCATGGTAGGTAAACAGAACGAGGGCCATGTGCTACTTTTCAGGAGTTTAGCTCATACCTGGTCAAAATTCAGTGGATCTCAAAATCTTTATTACTGAAGAAATAGTATTTCAGCAAGTTGCAAAAATTAGTTTGTTCTCTATTATGCGATCAAAACAGTTTAAGTAAGATTCCTGGAGTGCAAACAGTTTGTCTGAGCAAGGACTTGATGGATAATGGTTCCTTGTTTTTCTTTCCAATTGCAGAATGTATGGGAGAAGGATCAATCAGTAGAGAAGGATTTATTTTATGTCTCTGTCTCAGTGAAGATAATGTCAACAAAATGCAGTGTTGTGACCTTTGGATCCGTGAAATAGATGTAGAAACTGTATCTGTGTGATAAATTGTGCATACCTGTGATTGAAACCTTACATCAGATAGTATGATCATCTCACCTGATTACCAAGCACTTCGTAGGATACTGTCCCAAACTAGAAGTTCCAGAATATTTATAGACTGCCACAAAATACACAATTGCCAGATCCTCAGGAGCACACCTGATATCAGGGCACCAGACCCCCTCTCACAGCTCATTACTACCAAAAGGAGCTACCCTCCAAGACCTCCTCTGATCCTGATTTTCATCTGCTGGGAGCTTTCCCTCTCCGTTATGTCAGCCTTGCTGCTTTGCCAATGAACTGGGTGGAAAAAAAACACCTTATTTTTGCTCCTCTTGCTTGGCTGCTTTATTAGTCTAATTTCAGGGGTTTCAGCCAATTTGGCTGACCAGTGGTTCCAACAAGTGCTAAGCTGACCAAATGGAAGAGGTAGAATTGTGTGGCCAAAAGGCTTAGAAATGAAAAAAGGGAGTAACACTTGCCTCCCTGTAAAACCTAGTCCTGATGCTGTAGAATCAAAAATCTTCGTTTTATGCACTTTGTGGGCTATTAGCTATTCTGGCTCGGAAGTGTTGCACTTTTCACTTTGAAAGGTCTTGGTTGCATCTTTATTTGGGGGGGAAAAAGGGAATTACAGAACAAGGAAAACAGTTTCTCTTCTTTAAGAGTCTCAAGTTTCTCTGTACATGGACTAAATGCAGCTGTAGTCAGACTGATGCCAACAGGTCAAACTTAGTGTTAAGGATGGAGAAATACAAGAATTCGACTTTTATTCATCTCACCCAAAAAAACCTGAAACAAGGCAAAACAAGAAAAAAACCAAACAAACCAAAACTAGGTCATTTCCAGTAAGTCCTAAAAAGAAAAAAAGAAAATGTTTTCTATCTTAAAAATGCTGTGTTGCTGGGCATGACATTCAAGGCACTTCTTCTCCATTTCTCCACTTGTCCAAGGCACTTCTTTCTCCATTCCCACTTGTCTGTCACACTCATTAATTGCTTCCTGCCATCTAAAGAAAATACCGTATTGCTTTTTGTGTGTGCACTCTGGAATACTTTCTGATCCTTGTGAATTAAATGTAAATTGGTCTGGTAAAATTCAACAATTGAAGATATGTAGTACAGCTGAAGAGGAATGCACTTTCTGCTTAATCTTATTTCTTGTTCCTCCTGCCATTTTGTTCTGATTATTTTTTGGTATCTTTTCCTTTATCCTGTTTGCCACAAAGAAAAAGTTTTTTGACATACCAGATTCAGTTCTGGTAGTCATTACAGAATTTATCATACTGGCTGCATTAAAGACAAATTGTGATTTACAACAGCTTTAGAATGTTCCTGTAACTGGGTAAATCCAGTTACCCTTTTGGAAAGGCATTTCAGAAAATAAAACTATGACACTATAGTTGGAATACAGTCAATTGAAGGATGTAGTAGGCAAACATGGGCCATATTTTGCCATTTTAGTATGTTATTTTGCATTGTCAATAGAGAGCTATTTGCTAAGATGTTGCTGAAAATTTGCCTTTTTTCCTGCAGTCCTGTATGAGGTGGTTAATGCAATGATCAGGCTGGCACTCAACTGAAGAGATGCATTAATTTGACAATAAGTTCAAATGTATTCTTGCAGAGACTATTGCGTAAGATTACTTTATATGATGCTAACAACAACAACAACAAAAGATTACTTGCATGCAGTAAATATTTAAGATAATGCACTTTTATACATTTATTATAAAGAGGAATCTCTCCCTAAAAATAAAATTCCATTTATCTCACGATGAAGTATCTGGAGTCTCTTAACAATTGTAGTTACTTGTGCACACAAGTGTGATTGTATACTAGAGGTTAATTAATCCATTGTCACATGCTGCAGAATACTTGGTTTGTTACAAATACTGATTCTGGAAAGAGAGAATAATGTTTTTATGAGTATCTTGGTGACTACTTTTCTCAGCATGTTTTAGGAGAAGCCTCACAGTTACTGATAGGACCTGATCTATTTTACCTCAAGAAATTAACTGATTCAGTATCCATTATCAAGGTTTTTCTCAAGTACTTTAGAACTTCACTGTTTTATCTCTCTTTGCTGAAGTTAACCTGAATGTGACTGAGAGGTAAAAGGCTAGATACAAATACAGTCCAATTTGATACTTCCCTTGCGTCATAATAATAATACTCTTCTAACATATAAATCAATAATATGACTATAGTTTAGCTGATGGAGCTATTCCTCTTGAATTGCAACAGGCTGTGGTGGTACTAAGCAAGAAATCAGTTTTCCTTATGTACATAATCACATTATTCAAATTCTTTACAAGATGTTGGAAGTGTTCAAATAATGTTAGGACTAATACATGTAAAAACAGCTTAATTGATTTTTGCTATTATTTAATATGGTCTAGAAATTGTTTGAATCTCTTGTAAGAAATTATAGAAATGGTGCTACAAGTGGAAGATTTCTGTGGTTATGGATTAAACAATTCTCTTTTGATACATATTCACACTCATACATGCTGATTTTATTTCTGCTAATATGAAAGAGAAGCAACTCCACTATAGATAGCAAAATGTAACCCTCAATTAAAAACCAGGAGAACAAAACATTATATAGCTAAAAAGTAGATACAGGGCACAGCCTAGATGATAGTGTACAATATAAATGAGAACAACAACTTTCCTAAGCAGAGAAAAGTTTATGTAAACTGGGAAACCATTTGTGAGTTGTTCTATTCACTTGTTCAAGGTTAATAGAGAAAAAACAAGCTGGGTTTGAGATACTTTATTAGCATCTCTAAGAGACTTCAAATATTTTGCAGTACAAAGTAAAGCAGGTTGAAAGTTTTTTCTGCCTTACTCTTATGTTTAAGAGTTGAATAATACACACTCATATATGATGCCTCCAAATTGCAGCCGAGGGGAATAGTATAATGCTGCAAGGTATAGAAAGTAAACCTGTCCCCAGTTATGCAGATGAAAATGATTTTGCTAGTTTACCTGCAAAGCATGTGTAGTTTGCTTATTTCATTTCTTTTCTCAGTAGAAAATATCACTATGGCTTCAGTATCCTAGCAAATAGCCTTTTTAATTCTTTACTCCTCAGTTGTTCTAATGGAAGTAGGAAAGAATGGTTGTCTTACCCTAGACTACAAAAACAGCCTAATTCCTTTTCTGAACTCTCCATCATTAAATGTCCTGATTTGTTGTCTTAGAGAGCCATAAGTATGACCTTTATTTACCTTCCTGTTACACGGCAAGCAAAAAGACAGGTCCTAACCATGAGAAATTAACGAAAGGGCGGACAAGTTTAGCTGCTGCAGATTCATTTTCTGCAATCTATTCATACTGGCTTAGTCTTTGCTTTCAATAGTTCTGTGACCAACATCGTTTAGAAGGAAAATAGTTTCTCTTGTCTGCCTGGAGGTCTTTTGAGTAAAAGTTTGATTCCACTAACATCTATGAAAAAGCAATCTGCTTCTCAGAAAGGCTTCTTTTACAGCTGATGATCTGAAATTTCCAAACACTAACTTGGTAGTTGAAGATCTGTAAGTGACAGACGTTGATGCGTTAGTTTAAAGGAAGTGTGTATTTCCATCACTTAGGCTGACAAGACATTAATTAAAATGCTATGTGTACATGGAAATGGCTGTTCAGTGCACAGTGGTCTCCATGGCCTGCTGTGTCACCTCTGAACCCAGGGCACTAAAGAGTGGAAGTTTTAGCAGACAGTATCTGATGTTTCTACATTCAAAGCAAGAGCAGATCTGCTGCTGCTTCAGTGGAACAAAATTTCTCTACAACAATACCTCTTTTCTTCTTTCTCCCTATAATTTTTATTTTTTACAAAAACAAAACAAACAAAACCCACCAAAAAACAAATTAACAAAACCTACTGAAGGAGCTTGGAAGGCTAATGACAACTAGCACACATACTCCAGACAATAGTTTTCAGCCATGTTGTTTGAACCTACCAGTTCCCAATATATTTACAAATACTTGCAACCAGAGGCTGTTGACACAGAGCCTGTAATTATATCAAGCCTGTAATGTCAGGGGAGCATTTGATATGTAGTATTGAATATGTGTGTGTTGTTCTTTAAGAAGATGCCTTTCTCAAGTGGCAAGAGAAGCAGGTAATGATAGGTGGCCATTAACCAGGTACTGAGATCTGTGGTGAGAACAGGCAAGACACTGGATTGTGAAGCATCCACAGACCAAGGTTACTGGTGCAGGAGGAGGGGACTTTCTTTTTGTGGAAAACTCTTTGAGTAACTACTTCTGCTTAGGCCAAAAGTACGCTGGGAAAACAGCAGTGTGGAATGCATCATATCACTTGATAAAAATTCCTTTGAAAATAAAAAATGGTAAAGTCTGAGACATTTTGCCAAGACTTCAAGGCTATCATTAAAGAAACCACAAGCTGAGAATATATCTCTGCATATATTACCTAGCTATAAATTCAGGAGATGTGACATTTAGACAATGGCATATATAAGTAATGACACAAAGAATTCAACACAAAGCCACTGGCAGGCCATGCGATTTTACTTCTTTCATCAGAGACAGGGTATAAACGCTTTTAAGTTTATTTTTCTATGTGTACATGCACATTTCTATTGGCTTAGCAAGCATATCCAGGCATTTTGTGATGTCTGAGAGTGCCATAGTCTTACAGATAATGCTTACCTATGTAAAGAATTTTCAGAAAGTTATTGTAAAATTGTTGTAATTTCATAGATGTTAATGAAATCTACAAATTGTATTTTGTTTGGGTTTGATTTGGGGTTTTGTGTTTGGGGATTTCTTGCGTTAAATTAAACAAGTTTGTTTTAAAGGTGTTTTCTACAAGAGCCTGACTTTCTTGACATTTTACGTCTAAGTACAGCTCTGTTTTTTCTACCGGCTGAAGGGTATTAGGTTTCACAGACTACAGTGATAATGAGGAAATCATGAATGTTGCGGTCAAGAGACCAGAAGTACCCAGTGAGAGTCAGGCGCCTCTCCTGACTCTGCCTCCTTGACTTCTCCCCGGCGGAAAGGGGGCGAGAGGAAGCGGGCCGGAATCTTCCCTGGCTGTGTCTCCGTGTGAGGAGGAGCGCCAGGGCTGCCCGTGCGGTGCTGCCCGCGGGGAGCGCGCCCGGCCGGACGCTGCTGCGGGGCGCGCTGGGGACCGCAGCCAGGCTCTGCGCCCCGACATCCCCTGAGCCCGCTCTGCCCGCGGCCACCCGCCGGCCGGTCCGCCTCTCCCTGCACACCAGCCCCAGGCCAGCCCCGCCAGCGCGCACCTCCAGCCGAGCCATGCGGGACCACCACAGCCCCTCGCTGCCTCCGCGCTTCCCCGCTCGGGGTGTGCGGCATCACCAGCGTTTCACACCCAGATCGGGTCCCCCCGCCCATGCACACACACACGCCCCGCTGCTCTGCAAAGAGACTCCCTCATCTGGGGCGCTGTCACCATCCATCCACTGACATCCACGGCGTCCATCTGGCCGCAGGTGACACACGGTGACGGCAGGGCTTGGTAGAGGTGTTGGATGTGCTGGGGTGCCGGCATCCTCTCATCAGTCCAGGGGTGTCCTTTATTTCTCTAGGTGGAAGTGTCCCTCTCCTTGCAGTTAGCTGAGGTCATTCAGTCATGCTTACTTAGCCATGACTACACATTAAACAACATCAACTATCTACCTATCTACCTATGCAAGTACGTGTGTGTGTGTGTGTGTGTGTGTGTGTGTGTGTATCTCTTCAGAAAGCTCTTACAATTTAGATTCAGAATCATTTAGATTGGAAAAGACTCTTAATATCATCAAGTCTGACCAATGAGTCCAGCTGCCAGGTTCATCACTCACCCATGTGCCTAACTGCCACATCTACTCAGCCTTTAATTTCTCCAGGGATGGTGACTCAGCCACTTCGTGGGGCAGTCTGTTCCAATGCCTGACAACCCTTACAGTGAAGAAATTTTCCTACCATTCAGGTGTAATCTCCCCTGGTACAACTTGAGGTCATTCCCTCTTGTTCTGGTGCATGTTACATGGGAGAAGAGACTGACCCCACCTCACTACAGCCTTCTGCCAGGCGGCTGTAGACAGCAATAAGGTCTCCCCTGAGCCTCCTCTTCTCCAGGCTGAGCAATCCCAATACCTGGTATTTATTACTGGCCAGAGAGGAGAGTTCCTGGAAGTAATTTAAGTACCTGATACTCTGAAAATACCAGTTTACAATGGTTTGGGAAAATTTGAAGTGAGGTATGGAGCAAAAAAAAGCACAGAGTTCTGCAAAGAAAGACCACAACTTTTAAGACATTTACTAGATTAATAATGGAGGTTCAGTAACAAGACAGATATAGCTGTAAGTTCATTTCTACTGAACAAAGGGGAGTTGAAGTAAATACAACACACTGAGAAAAAAAAATCTAGTCATAAATCATCAGAAGTCATGGGTAGGGAGTACAAAAATTGTTAAAGGGAAGTTTAAATACCAAAGGATGAGGTAGCACTAAGAACACAGATACTTTTAAGTACTTTAGAATAATATTAGCAATGTTATAGGTCCTACATGGTTTTACCCAAGTGGTGAAACACAAGTATGGAGAAATTAGGAAGCAGGCATACCAGATACTCATGTCTGGTGTATATGTCTGAAGGGAACATAGCAAATGAGTACAATTAAACACTTTCTAATCCATTAGTGACCAAGGATAATTATGAGAAATAAATATTGAGCAGAAATTAAAAAAGGTCCAGATAACCTGCAGCCAAAAATTCCAAAAAGGTCTTGTTTTATTTAATGTAAAATTTTAATAAATCAGGAACTCCAAGAGAAACACCAGAAGACTGGAACAGTGCTGCTGTTTTGCTACCATCAGCTGTAGTTTAACTAATTACACAGTGCCAACAGTGAGCATAAATAAGCATCCTCATAAACTTTCAAAAATATTTCCCTGAATGTTACTGAGTGCTTCATGATAAACTGAATAACAGTGATTATATTCAAGCTTCCTGTTCCAGCTCTGCCATATTTGTGATGTGATCCAGTGGCGTTGCTCTCCTGCCTTCTAAATACATTGAGTGGAGCACAGGGAATAAAACCAGTCCATCCAAACAGACTTCTGTGGGGGGTAATGCAGTATTTTTAGTGACATTCAGAGTAATAAAAGATAATATAAAAGTGCAAAACTTCATTGTATTTGCCAGCAGTAGAAATGCGTATTTTTCCCCGAACAACATTTAATCCAATGTGTTTCTAAATCCCTCTGAACCTTCCATTATTTAATGTATTTTTAATAAAAAATGTATTTTTACTATGAAATACTTAAACCTCAGAGAAGACTGCTGCTGGGGCATCACTGTAACAGGAGATGGTGGGTTTTATCTCTCTGCAGATACAGAAGCATTTATGTAACATTAATCTTAGTGGTTTTAATAATAAAAAAATGGGAATTCTTTCCTCATACATCAGGATTGCAGACCTACTCTTAAGGTGCAATAAGCTTCTTTATTGCATCACACCACAAATATTTACAAAACACAACACTAGTAAATCTTAACATCAGCATGCACATGTGGGCTTACTTGGGAAAATTTTCCTATGTGATTAAACATTTAGGATTTAAGAGAGAGGTCCTGGACTTACCCCTTCACTTACATGAATGATAATATGAAAATTGCTTCCTTGTTTGGTCATCCATATTGTCTTTTTTATTTCTCTCAGGAGATAAGATACACAAGCAGTTTTATTTTGCTCTCATAATTTCTTGTTTGTTTGCAGTGTGAGGATAGTGGATAGCTTCACATTGCCATATGAGATTAGCCTACTGTGCAATTAAAGTAGTAAAATCTGGCTATACTAAGTCTCAGACACCTGGCAGAAAGGAACCTGGACTGCTGCTGGTTGTTTTCATAGTATTCCTATTGCAAAGACAAGTTTTGCATTTTGAGAATTAGACATTTAGTGATTTTTATACAATTAATCATTCATATTCCAAGTGCTACTTTAATTCATATCCTTTAACCTGGGCATTTCTGTTGAAGGGAAAGAGTTTATTAAATAGTGTGCACGTGGAAGGTGGTTGAATCTGGGATATTTTTCACTGCACCAGTATTTGGGGTCATTGAACCTGTCAAACTAGTTTGGGCCAGTAAGAAAGTTTCTCTGAGTCTATTCCTTTTAAGGAGTGCAGCTACTGTGAGTTACTGAGCAGAGACATGCACAAAGTACACAAAGTGCGAAAGAAAATAAAAAAGTCAGCTGAAGTAAAACTTTATCAAAGTGTAAAATAGCAAAACGATAGAATAGCAAAACAAATAGAAACTAAACCCACCACCCTAAAGAGAAAGCCATACAAAGTGTTAGAGCAAAATTAAGTTTATTTTAACCTTCTAATTTTGGAAAAGCATAAAATTTGGGATCTGTTTCTGTTTGAATGTCTGTGTCCTACATAGCTGTTTGCTCCTAAGAAAAGTGGATATAAGCCACTGCCAAAAAAAAACCTGTATCCTTTTTTCACAGGTTAAAATGACCATGCTCTATGAAGGCTCAGGAAAAATAAGAGATTTCTCATTTTTCAGTATTTCTTGAGTGAATGACAGCAGGATTTCTTATGGTCTTCTACCATTAATCTCACTCAGAGTAGGTATGAACTATTTCTAGCTAGAAATAGTTAAGAGAGTGTATATATAATTTAGGAGTAAAACTGAAATATTATTGGTATTGAGTAGCCAACAATGCTCAAAAAGCTGCTGTGAGCCATCCAAAAAAACCCAAGCAAACTTTTAAAAACAGAAAAAACAAAGTTACTTCCCCAGTGAACCTATACCAATATTTTTGCCTGTGTTTTTTCAAAAATATCATCTGCCCCATTCCTATACTCATTACCTTTTTTTTTTCAACCAACTACTTCCATGTAAAGCACATAATAAAATACAAGCCTATGAAATATCTAAACATTTCCTTCTTCTTCCTACCTCTACTCAAAACATCCCTTCTCTTCCTGGTTGCTACAGAGCACTATTTTCTTGGTCTTTTTAGTTGGTACCCTCCTGACTTAAAGATTATGTTCATCTTCAAGGAATCATAAAAGTGAAGAAAATCTGATCAGCAGAAGAGAGCAGTAAATAAATTTGTGTTTGTGTGTGTCTGCTCTTGAAGAATAACAGTGTGCAAGCAAAAGAAGGAGCAAACTCTCTGGAGACGGTTTATGATTTTGTTACAAGCTCTTCCCTGAAAATTACTTCTGACTATCCTCCATGAGGCCAAATCTAACTACCACCCAGCTTAACAAAAAGGGGTGATTTAAAACTTTTCCCAACAACATCCAAGTACAGATTTTGAGCTAGTTTTCAGCAATATGGGCATGTCAGAAAATGAGATGTTTGTGTTGTAAGGATTTTTACATCACACCAGATGTTTTTTAAATTTCAAACATACCCATAGCTAAACATACATTTTTCGTTTTAGCTGAGGGCAGAATTTTCACTCCTTATGGTACAATACAATTTATATTGTAATCAGCTCTCAAGAAAAGCTTTACCGACACCAACTATTTACATACTCCTCAGTTTTTGGCAGCCTTTTCAAGCTTGTTCTAAGTTCATATGCTTGAATATCTGAGAGTGGGCATGACTGATTAATGGTGGATAAGCCAGAGGGGTTAAAAGAAAACGTGCTTGATGCTCATATCTGGTCCAGGAAGTACCACTGGCTGCCAGATATTTTGGGTGGTTGCATTTCTCTTCCGCTGCACTGTGCTGATTTTGTCTGGAATAGAGTTACTTTTCTTCACGGTAGCTGGTATGCAGCTGTGTTTTGGATTTGTGCTGAACACAGGGTTGACAATAGAGAGATGTTTTTGTTATTGCTGAGCAGGGCTTACACACAACCAAGGCCTTTTCTGCTTTTTGTGCTGCCATGCTGGGGAGAAGTTGGGTGTGACTGGGAGGCTGGGAGGACACAGAGCCAGGACAGGTGACCCCAACTGACCAAAGGGTTATTCCAGATCATATGACATAATGCTCAGGGTATAGGAGAAGAAGGAGGAAGGGCAGGACATTTGGACTGATGGCATTTGTCATCCGGAGTCACCATTACCTGTGATGGGGCTCTGCTCTCCTGGAGATGGCTGAACACCTGCCTGCCCAGGGAACAGCCGAATAAATTCCTTGTTTTGATTTCCTTGTGTGCATGGCTTTTGCTTTCCCTGTTAAACTGCCTTTATCTCAAACAATGAATTTTCTACCTTTTACCCTTCTAATTCTCTCCCACTCCTGCTGGTGGGAGAGTGAGTGAATGGCTGTGCAGGGCTTGGCTGCTGCCTGGTGTTAAACCATGTCATACATCAAGAGAGATGCAGCAGAATTTTGAATTGACAAAGCCCACAGGAGCTCAGCAGGAAATATTGACAGCCTTGTTATCTGCACAACTCTATTACTCAGCTACAGAATAACCAAACTGTAAGCAGTAAAAGTTTATTGCAGAAAACAAATAAGTAATAATAAAAATAAATCAATTTAATAATGAACTTATATACATATAATATTTATGTATATAATATTTAATGGGAAAAAAAAAGAAAGTAATAAGTAAGCTGGAAAAAAATACCGTTAGTGATTGGAAGAAAGCTTAAGCACATCACAAAAATGTTTGGTCCAAGAATAAACTGCTCAGAGGATTGCCTACATTATACTGACTAACTCTTAGGTGAAGAAGTATGTGAAACAGAGTGTGGTTCTGTATGTTGGGAAATATTCCCTGAAAGTATTAAAAAATATGTGGATATGGCATTTGGGGATCTGTTTTAGTGGTGGATGTGGAAGTGCTGAGTCAAATGGTTGGACCTGGTTCTCTTAGAGGTCTTTTCCAAATTTACAGTTCTATGGTTCTATGAAAGTTCTTCAATCTTTTAAAAGGTGCTTTGAATAAAGCTCATAAAGATAAGACCTATACAGAAAAAAAAAGTTTAGACCTTGATTTCTTTCCTTGGAGAGCCAGCCCTAATGTGAGAACAGAGATACGATGTGAATTTTCAAAGTGGTTATCATAGTGGGAATTGTACTGTTGTGTACATCCTTCTGTAGTTCCACTTACCTTAAACTGTATGTACGGGTCATCAAATGCTATTAAACAAGGCAAATATTTATTTGCACTAGCAATGAGTAACATTATTCAGAGAATAGCCAAATCTGTATGAGACTCCATGAGTAGCAAACTCAGAGATCCTGACTCCTTTAAAACTTGCTGTATTCTTTTGTCAGGAAAGTATTCTAAAAAGTTATTATCATTAAAAACTACAAAAATATTTCACTTTCAAATTTTGAAACAACTGTTACATAATTACTTACTTCTGCATATTACTTTTTAAAGTTGGGGACTATTGTTTTCCATCAACTTCAATATACTAAGCTTAGATTTTAAAAAATATTTTACATTCAGTATATAAACACAAGCACCTATAGGGAAAAAATCACCTTATGCTTGTTTAAATATTTGTTATGTCTATTTTCTATTGGTTTCACCTATCCCTGTTGCACACATTTTAAGTGAAAAGCTTGTTACTTGTTACTAAAAGTTTAAAACTCTGGGAGTTGAAAAGTTCAAGTATCATTAGAAGGTTTGTTTTCTTTAGAATAAACCAGTGGGGGAAAACATGACAGGTGGATGACAAAGTAAAGCAGCAAACTCTAAGGAAACTTTGAACACATGCATGGAGAAAGAAAAGGTGAGGGGAAAAAACCTATAATAGTTTAATTTTTAATGCATATAATGTTATTACAAACATGAGTATCTAGCTTCTATGCAATAAATGTTTCTCCCAGTTACAAAAAAACCCTCCAACTCCCCCCAAAACAAAACAAAAAAACCAAAACCAACAAAAAAAAAAAACCATGAAAGAAAGGGTCTCTGCACCTGAAATAACCTTGAAAAGAGATTTAAAAATCCTGCTCTCATTTTACAGACCTTCAGTATATTTAGAAGGTCGTAAAGACTGTACTCTCCACTCTTTGCAAACCTGTAAATGAGTCTCCAACTCTGGGACATGGAGTATGAGGTTTTGCTACATTAGCAAGTGTTTCCTAAAACAACTGTGGAGTTGATTCTAGCCAGAGAACAGAAGGGGCTAAGCCTGAAAAAATTTCTAAAGCCACGGGAACTTTAACCTGAAGGAGTTCCCACCTCGACCACACTCAACATAGAGGTATATTTGCAATTTTAGCACAAATGTCTATGCAGCTCTCTGTGGCTACAGTAGTTAAGCAGCTTGCTTGCAGTTGCATGTCCTCAAAGGAGATGATAATAGTTTTTCTAAGTCAATGATTTCTGTATTAAGGAACATCAAACATGCCTTTTAGAATGATGATGCTGCTAACTGCAGGACACCTGAGGCAGCCCCTGTCACTGCACTACAGCCACCCTGAAGGATGCTATACACCTGCAGGTGAGACCTGGGTGTGAGTGATACTCCCAGACTGTATGCCTTAAAAACCACAAAATGTCAGGGTAAGTGCTCGATTCAACCATATAAGCAAGTAATGAAACACAGGTAAGTCCAAAACAACCCTTTCAAAATGAAAACTTGCCAACACTGATGGCAGGCACGTTCCCCACCTTTTACAGCTTCCAGACACTTTGGGGAGCCGGGGCTCTGCTGTGACAGGCATCCTCCCATTCTTCCTCCCCTTCCCCTTCCTTTCCCTGGTGCCTGGGCCTGCCTGATGAGGGCTCCAGTGTAGGTGAAGCTGACAGCTTTAAGCCTTTCCAGCCACTGCTAGAAAGCTCCATGCAGATGCCAAACACACCTGCAATATAATTCCTGGTGCTCCGGAACCGGCTCGGGATAAAAGCTGAGCCTGCAGCAGGGGCTGAAAGAAAAGCAGATACTTGAAACCACTTGATACAAAATCTTAAACTAGGGGGAAGCAGCCTCAGTCAGGAGGGTTTTGCTTTTCCGTGGCAGCTGTTTGTGCTCTCGCAGCCTGATGCAGAAGGTCTCGGGGGTCAAAGCCCCAGTGCAGGAGCTGCTTCTCTGCTACAAGCAGCACCAGAGAATCTGTGAGAGCAGTGAGCCGGCCATACTCTGAGTTAGTGCTAACAATCCTTTGCCACAGACTCTGCCTTCAGATCTAACGCCCGTGGGTTAAGACTTAGCAGCATGAATGGTAATGGTGTACCTCACCAAATAACCAAACAGGCCACCAACAGAAAGTTGCCAGAAAGACTGAGCAAAACTACAGATCAGGAAATAAGTTTAAACAGACTTATCTCAATGTTTAATTACAAAATTGTTTTAACACAGAACAGATTTTGGAAAAATGAAAACCCCAAATACTGATCCACCTTCAGTGCCATATATCTGGTTTGCAATTGCCTTTGCCTATTAACCATGTACAAATCTGTGTCGGACTGCTGTACAGTCTACACTGATACCTGTTGGATTTTGCTGTGAATATTTAACAAAAATAAAAATTGTCTGCTAAAACATTATAACTATTGGAGTTTTTAATCTGTGCTGCTGATGTCTTGAGATACTGTGAAGTAACTTTTACTCCAATTTGCTTCACTTCACGATAATGCTTTACCTTTATGCAATTTAAATGTTATAGTGTTTACTGTTTTCTGTTTCTCTGCTGTTTGCTTTTAGGATATCACATGCTGTACAATGTTGCTGTGCTTTAACTGAAAACACTGCAGATGGTTTTCTATATTCATTCACTGTTTTTACCAGGAAGACAGGTGAGCATGTGAACAGGTCAGTTTGTTTTGAAAAACATAGGGCTAACAAAAAAACACCACTAAGCTAGAAGAGTTATATTATCATTCTGTTTGCATGTTTTCTTACTGAATTAACCATAAAACACACTTTCTCCAGCTGCTTGCAGCAGTGTAGAGCTATGATTATTGCATGTTGTGCACAATTGGAAGAATTGTTTTGTTGAACAGGGTAGATGTTTGAATGTAAAACAGTATATAAAAGTAGTACTTGTAGTTTAAGGCCATGCATAATTGTGTAGATTTTTGAACAACAAAATAACAGAATCTTAGTGTGATTTTAGTAAAAGATATAGGAAATTAAATGGAAAGATAGAATCCATAATAGAATCCACTAATGCATAAGGCGCTGCTTCATCTAGAAACTGAGTTTGTATAGTTTCATAAGAGATGAAGGCAAAGCCAAAGCCCTGAGTGGGGACTCAGCTAGGCCAGCTGACCCAAACTGACCAAAGGGGCACTCAATACCACGTGATGTCAGCTCAGATATAAAAATAAGGTGGGGAGAGATGGCATTTTTTATTTACAATGTTTGGCTTCTGGAGAAACCTCTACTCGTGCTGGAACCCTGCTTTCCAGGAGGTGGCCAGACATCACTCACTGATGGAAAGTAGGGAACAAATTTTTTTCCCCTTTGCTTGTAATTACACAAATTTTCACTTTTGTATTAGCAAACTGCCTTATCTCAACCTGTGAGTTGTTTTCCATCGGGTTCCTCCCCCCCACCCCTGCCCCCCACCCAGTAGAGAAGGGAAGTGGTAGAGCAGCTTGGTAAGCACCTGATGTCCAGCCAAGGTCAACCCACCACACATAACTACCTTGGAGGAAAGATTTGGCTAGCTTGAGACTTAGATTGGATGCAGAAATTAGGGTGAAATCCTGTGTCCCTATTAGCTGTGATGTAAAATGAGAATTGGTTTGTTTTGGCAGTGAATCTCTCCATTACAATATTTGAGTCCAAGTTTAAAACTGTAAACAGCTGTAATGCTTAAAGGGCCACATGAAGTTTGACTACTCTCTGGGTTCATCCACCGGTTCTTCTTGCACTCTACTCATCTTCTCCTTCTTTAAAAAGTGCTTTATCTGTTAATTGTGCAAAACCATCAGGCAAAACCTTAGAGCAAGAAGATTAATATTTACTATTAATATTGATTGGTATTTAGAAAGTTGTGAAGCTGCTGATTCAGGGAGAGCAAAAAGAGAGGAGGATGAGGAGAGTCTTCATACTTGACAGTTGAAATTAATATGAGGGGGTTAGGGGATTTTGATGTTTGTTTTCTGACTAGCCCCAAATTTTTTTTCTGGCAATCCATAATCTTACTGGTGGACTCCAAACTGCTTACCTGCTATCTTTACTGACATAAAGTCTATACTTTGGCCTTTTTTTAGCAGAATCAAATAATACTGCTAGTAAGCAAAAAAATCTGTTGGAGAATAAGAGATTTGTGGTCTGTTGTCCAAACACCTACATGAAAATTGAGTGGTATGCAGAACTGGAGGCACAGCAGCCGTGCTTTGATCCCACTCAGCCTCTTTGGAGACTGTTTCCATGTAGTCACCACTCTTTAGGTAAGACCTTGTTTAGTTCATCTTCCAGAGCTGTGCAGGACTGGTGGTGTTCAGGTTTGTCTCTTGTCCTATTTTGATCTGAATAACCTTTTCAAGCTCAATAATATTTTTGCTCAATGGGAACGTTAATGCAATTCTAATTTGGGTACATTTTAAAGGAGGTAATAGCAAACTATAGCAAACTATCTCTTTTTTTTAACAACCCAATAATCTCAAATACACCTTTTACCTTTCCCCCTCCCCCCCAGGCATTTGATATTTGTAAATGAGCATGTCCTCAGGCTTAGTACACTAATGCCGTAAGGTTGCCTTTGCTGAAGTCAGTCACCTGCATGGTGCTCAGGAGGTGTTACAAAAAAACTGGTTTTGATTTGTGTGTATGTTGTAGTCAGTTTAAAGTCAATGATGTAGCAAATGAATTCTGTCTAAAACAGCTACAGCTTGTCCTGATGGAAGAGCTTTGTGTAAATGCATATGTATATATATAATTAATTTCCTGTATTATACATGCTGTCTAGTAATGACATTTTACTGTTCACTAACTGGAGTATACACTGATTTTTAGGTTAATCTGGAAGAGGGTCTTGAAGTGAAACTAAGATTTCAAAACAAGGTATTGATCTGAAAGAGTACACTTTGATGAAGGGAAATATTCAAGAGTGAGAGATCAGTCATTCATTGCCTTTCTCAGCTCTCTCACAGGAGTAAGTGACAGGACAGTCACTGACAGTTACATTGTGTAGGCAAATTTTTCCTCAGGTGTGATTTGGCTTTGGTGCAAATACAAAGTAAATCTGCCTTGTCTTCCATTTCATATGTGATGTTGCCAAAAGCCCCATTATGGCGTGGACTAGTGGAAGTGGCTTGTATACCTAGTGAGATGGCCTGAAGTAGCCAGCTTATGTGTGAGATGTGTGACCTCTGTTCTGTAGGAAAAGTACGTTATTTGGGGAATCTTCACTGTCAGTTAATAATGAGTAACGTAACACTGGCTGGCATAAAATCCTTACACAAGCTGATAAGTGATGGGCTGGAAGAGCAGCAGGGAGGTGCATTGAAAACTGACTGGCCAAGTGCTTGGAGTGTTGATCAGCAGCACAAAGTATAGCCGGAGGCCAGGTAGATAGAGGTGTGTCACACGGGGCAATACTGGTTCCAGTCCTGTTTAACATTTTCTTTTAGCATAGAATCATGGAATGATGGTGCTGAGTGCTGATGACACCAAACTGGGAGGAGTGACTGACAAACCCAAGGGTTGTGCTGCTATCCAGACATCCAGGCTGACAGAAACTTCATGCAACTAAACAAAGGAAAATGCACGGTCTTGGGGAGGAATGGCTCGATGCACCATTTACTGTGGCCTGACCTGCTGGGAAACAGCTTTGGCAAGGTCCTGGTGAACAGCAAGTTGAACAACAGCCAGCAATGCACCCTCGAGGCAGCAAGGCTGGTTGTGTGCTGGTGCATTAGGAAGAGTGCTGTCAGAAGGTGGAAGGGTGTGGCCCTCCCCCTCTGACGAGATGGTGCAGCCACTCCTGGGGTGATGGGCCCAGTTACAGTCTCCCCAGTACAAGTGAGGATTAATCAGAGAATCATTGAGGGAAGTTGTTCCTGGAAAGTTTTTCATGTTTTCTGTTTAAAGCCTGTCCCGGGGCTACTATCAGTTTAATAGGACACATACGCACATCTGCTTGCATTGGCTGTGATCTACAGTTTCTATTTTTTAATAAAAGTATTAAAAATACTTAATTAAAATTACTTAATTAAAAAATTAGCATTATTATTTTCAACAGTAGCAGACTCATCGGGGCGTGGGGACAGTAGCTTTTGCTTGTTAAGCATATGAAATGTTTTACAAAACCTCATACCACATGTGCAAAACCTTAGAGGACTTGACCAGAGGTTGCAACTTTTGGTTCCAATGCTGATTTTGCTCCTATGCTTTCCTTCAATATGTTTGGAATTACTTACAATGATGGAATTAAGACTAACTTGGTTCTGCACTTCTATAGCATGAAAGATTGGAATGAGACATGGAATTTTAACTTTGTGTAATTATTACTCACTAAAAATTATGTATTTAGTATTTTTTGTTTTCTAAGAATCCTAGCATGGAAAGGCTTATTTGCAGATACATTTTCATTTACACCTTTGCACTTAGTAGCAGAAATAACACTGAAGTAGCAAGTTATGTAGGTGTCAAAAACGTCATGCCAGAAGCAGATATTCAGATATATGCATAGCAATAGTCCATATGGACTTATAAATAATTTTTAAAGTGTATTTTTTTATTCTCTACAGAATTTATATTGGTTATTATTAAATATGTTTAGAGCATCTCCCTCTGTTAATTTAACTTCAGAAATGGAAAAACTCTTATTCTGAATCATGTTCCCTGTCATCAGCAAGGAAAAAGTCTCCAGAATGTGCTTTTAACATGTGGGATTTTGGAATGCATGAGAGCTGTTTCCCCGGTAACCGATGTGGAAGATGGCTCTGAACCCTACAGAATATGAATGGCGTATCTGAAATAGCTGCTGGGTTTTGGGGGGATGTTTTTTCAGTTTTTGCTCCTCACCTCATCTCCCTGACCAAATGTGTTTCTTTATACATCAATGGAAAGATAACTTTTGTATTGATGATTAGTAAAAAGCGACAGATAACACTTCAAAATATTGCCTGGCACAGATATCGAGTATGCTCATTGGCAAACGAACAAGAGAAGTGAAAACACATTTTATTTTTGGATAACATCCCTACTGGAAAACAATGACTTCTTATGAGCAGTAGAGATTAAATCTGCTTTGGCTTTCCCCCAGGTCTTGTCACTGCCTTTTAGTTGTTGAAATGGTCATGGATTTGTTTTTGTGTAACTATCTGCATTACATTGTGAAGCTAATTTCAGCATTTGTTGTGGTATCTCCATGAAAGTGGTTAACAGAATGGGCACAGTAGTCCTCCAAAAGTCCTGAGTTACTATAAAGATTTTCCTTTCTGATAACACTTAAAAATTCCCTTTTGCCTGCTTCAGGTCTCCTTCATTGAAATAAACATTCTGAATAATTTTTCTGCCTCTGTTGTGTTAAAAATCTATGGTTTTGTTATAACCTTATGTATTTTCAGTAATTCAGGTTCATTTAATTGAAAGCCATTTTTGTTCTATGTACATTTGCACATCAGCTCCATTCAGTTCTGCGTATCAAACTTTTATTCCTACAGTTATAGGAAGATGTTTCCTTCTTTTGGTGGAGCAACCCTAGCAACTATAATACAAACTATTGCAGATCCTGTGTAAAAGTGGTTTAGTTTTTTATGCAACAGTGAATCTCCTTATTTAATTACTAAATATTGCTATCTTTATTCTCCTAAGTAGTTCTGCCCCTTTTTTCTGTAGGGAGTTAGAAATGTGGCCTGTCAGAGAGGTTTAAGAGCAGAGGCTTGAGGGTACTGAGTTTTGCAGAGCTGGAAAGTCCCCTAAAGCTATAAACATGATTCTCTTCAGGACCCTTTTCCAGCGGCCACTCCTAACTGGAGAAAAGATTATACTTACCTATGTGGCAGTCAGTATTTGGAAGCAGAGGAAAAAAACATGAATGCTTGAAGTGACTGAAAGGAGGAGAATTATATGGCATTCACTGATGTATTTTCATGTCACCTTTTGTCTCTGAACTGGGCAGTAGAATACATATGCCATATTTTGGCAGTAATGATTCAACAGATAATTTCCTGAAGATAAATCCACTAAACGTATTCTGGGAAAGTGCTTATCAGAAATGTCAGTGAAGAGTAAAATACAATTTGCCCATTTTTTGGGTTATTTTAAAATTTTTTAAAACACAAATAACATTCTTAAACTTGCTTGTAATGACAGAATCCCAAGAACTTGCAGATATATAGCCATGTTTCAAAGACTCCCATTCTCTAATGCTGCTAGAATGGACAGCTTTAAGATGTGTTTTTCTATTTCTGGGTATATAAAGCATCACTATTTTGTTGTTCTATTACCTGTACTTTCTCTGCTAATTACTTTTCATTACCTTTTTCCCGTTTTTGTTATTCCTAATGTAACAACTGTACTTTGTTTTCTAAAGACACACCAGCTGAATTCTTAAAATGTAAGTTCCAATTTGTGTGTCCATTTTTTTCCAGCTATTTTAATTAGAAAGACACTCAGTCCAAGTCTGACTGTGTATGTTGTTCAATCCTGAATTTCAATTATCTTTAGTTTAATATCTCAGAAGTACGCATATTGGCCTGAACACTCCATATCCAAGCTCTCTTTGAAAGCCCAGCCACTTCTTAACATGCTTTAAAATGATGCTCTGTCAAGATGTGCTTCAAGAGCCAGCCTTGTCTCATTTTAGCTAATGAGCCCTGAAGAGTTTTGTGGGAATGGCGTAACAAGCACCATGTACTGTGGGATTTGCACCGAAATCCAGTATTCAGGGTTTATGTCAAGAGGCACAGCAAGGCCCATGAGGAGTGGCTGGAAGGAAAAATACAAGAGGAAGACTGTGTACTCTACTTAACATCACGTGGGGAGCACAAAATTTGTAAATCACGTTGTATTCAGGATTATGAAAGGCCATGGTGTAAATCAGGATGGCTCTGGTTTTTACCTACGTATTTCATTCAATTTTGTGAATCACTTCAATAGCCCATTTTCTTTTGCTATAGCTTGATATAGATAAACTGGATATTAATAGAATATTAACCTAAAATTTCCTTAAAAATTTAATTGGGTACATGCAGTAAAGAACTCTAGCTTGCATTATAGAAGATGATCTCTTCGAACATGGGTCCATCTGTCTTTGGTGTTTGTGGGGCTTGGAAACAAAGCTTCTTATTTCAAAAACTGAAACTGGGGGAGGGGATGTGTGTTTATTTCACAGCATTTTTACATGCTCCTGACAGTCACATGATGCTTTAACTCGAAATAGAGGGCACTGCTGTAATGTGATAGGGCTGTTTCTTTTGAGTTTTATAAAAAATTAGGCCAGAAATGAAACTTAGATTAAGCAGTCTTCCTCTGGAATATAAGGGTTCCACTGGCAGTGAAGAAAATTCGTGATGGGATTTTGTTAAACTGAATAGTATTGGAGTTGTACTTTTGTTGACTTCTGGAAGCTGACTGTCAGGACTGCCCTCCTGAGGGTCATGGTATACAGTGTAACATCAGCACTTTACTAAAACAAGTTCCTCCTGAAATTTCTTTTGCGTGGGCTCCATTATATTTCTATCATATTTCATATTTCTTTCAAGTAAATCAATACGACACTGAAGTTAAAGACATCACAAAGATTTATTGAAAGAACAGCTATACAATCTTTTTAATACAGAAAATATAAAATATTCCTTATTTAAAAAGTTGCTTCACTCTTCTTCTCATGAGTGCTGTAGTTTGCATGACCTGGAGAGAGCAGAGCAGTGCCAGCAATGTCCTTGAGAAGGGCTGCTGAACAGCAGGAGCTTGAATGAGGGACAGATTACAGCTTTGAAACAAAGGCCCCAATGGATGATGCAAAATAGAAAGGAAGGTTATACAGCAAGAATGGATGACAGTGATAAATATTTTAGAAAAGTGGCAGTGATATAACAGTAATACATAACATATAACATAATGCACTTTCCTAGGTTACCTGGGTTTTGCTTAATGGTAACAGTAGGAGCCCTGCAGTTGTGTGACTAAAATGGTGATATGGTCTGCTACAGTATTGAGATACAGTATGATGAGATGGTCACTCACAGTATTTTCCTGCTTTGTTATATCTGAAGATGTGATGTTCAGAGAAAGTATTTCCTCTTTCTGTTGACATATTTTAGACACCTAGTGGTACAAACTATAAATTACTGAAGGTTTATTAACAGGAATACTACTTTAGCAGGAGTAAATGTTTAGTGGAGAAATGAAGCAAATGGTACAGCTCAGACAGAATGGAGTTAATTGTTACACTTCAAAAAAATTACAGTAAATGTTTTAAGAAGAAAGTATAACAGGTATTATTGTGCACCTGTACCATCCTCCAGTTGGGGAAGAACAAGAAAAGGCTCTCCATGACTGTCATTTTAAAGCTCTGTGGGACAGGAATGGATTCATTCAGCCACATCACACTGATGCTGATAACAGGAAATATGGACAAACTGAAACGTATTGTGGGAAAGAGGCTGAGCAATCAAAAGGAATTTTTCTGCTGAGTGTGAGTGAGATTGGTAAGGGTGACTGGAAGTTTCAGAAGGACATTGTAAAAGTAGGCAGTGAAATGGCAGGTAAAATTAGTTGTAGATCAGTATGAAGTAATGCAGATGGAGAAAAACTGTATATGCACATGTACTCCCTCTTGCTTTCCATTGTTTACTGTGCCATTTCATAAATCTAAGTCTTGCCAGCACCTTCAGATTTAATATTTTGGGACTTCAGGTATATCTCAGAGGTAAACAGAAGTGATAAAACTTCAGTAAGAGCCTAAGCTTTGGAGTGTTTTCCACATGAGAACCAAAAACTGACCTCGTTATAACTCTTCAGCATAGGAAAAGTACAGTGGAGTGAGGAGCAGAAAAGGCCTTGACCTGATTAAACCCTGCTCAGCTGTAACTAAGCCAACCCCAAGTTATCAGTAGGGTTTCCAGCACAAATCCAAAGCACAGACCCACAGTAGCTGCCATGAAGAAAATTAACTCATTTGCAGCCAAAACCAGCACATCTTCTTAACAGGGCAGAGAAGAAAACATGATGGAAAGATTCATGGGTCAAGATAAAGACATTTACCCATTACCAGTATGGGCAAAAAGGAGCTGGCTTTGGGAAATTAATTTTATTTACTGCCAATTAATAGCAGAAGGACATTGTGAAATAGGAACAAATCTTTAAACTCCTCCCTCCCACCTCCCCCCAGCTCCCATCTTCCCAGGCTTAGCTTCACTCCCAACTGCTCTACCTCCTCACCCTAAGCAGCGCAGAGGCAGGAGGAATGAGGGCTTTGGTCAGACCATAGCATTTCATCTCTGCTGTTCCTCCCTCCTTGCACTCTTCCCTTGCTCCAGATTGAGGTCCATCTCAAGAGAATGGTCTTTCACAAACTTCTTCCTCACTGACCTTCCCATGGGCTGCAGTTCTTCACAAAATGTTCCAGCATGGGTCCCTTCTACAGGGTCACAGGTCCTGCCAGGAAACCTGTGTGGGCTTTCCAGTTGCTGAAACTTCCTTCACGGCATCCATACCTGCTCTGGCATGGGGTCTTCAGCGTGTGGATATCCGCTCAATGGGCCTGTTCATGGGCTGCTGGATAATCTCTGCTCCAAAGTAGAGAACAGAGGTGCCTGGAGCACCTCATCCCTCTCCTTCTTTGCTGTCCTTGACATCTGCAGAGTTGCTTCTCTCATATTTTCTCACACCTCTCACACAGATGTTGCACAGCTTTGCTGTCCTTTTCTTAGCTTTGTTACCAGTTACTCCCAGAAATGCAGATGGGCTCATCCTTGGGCAATGGGACACCTTTGGAGCTGGTGCGACTGGCTCTGTTTGACACTGGGGAAGTGCTGGCATCTTATCACTAAACCCATCCCTGCAGCTACCAAAACCTTGCCATGCAAGGCGACACTCTGTAGGAGGCATCAAAACAGAACTAATCTGCAGAATTTATAGGTTTATTAACTGAAGAACTATATGAAGAAAATGGAGTTGATACCTTACTCTTAATTTAAAAAATATTATTTCATATGAGCGATATGAATACATCAAATAATTATCAGACTCTCCATTATCTAAATTGGTTTCTGTTATTTTTTTATCCTTAGGATTATAGAGAAGAAGGATAAAAAAGTTTAAAGTCAAAGACTGGGAAATAAAAATTATTTTATTTTTGTCACAAAGGAACACATAGTGTCAACAAAAACAAATTTTGGACTTCAGAGACTGGAGGTACTAGGGTTATTCTTTCATGCATAAAAAACTATTTTGACGATTAATAAGTCATTTGTAAAACACCTGTGGGTCCTCAAGAGGGCAACAGTTACAGAAACAGCTAATTTGATTGACAATATACTTCTTCCTAATTCAGATGTGTATATTTGGATGAAAAATTATGACAGAACCTATTTGAGGGAGCCTATTTTGCACTATCTCTTACTGACTTTCATGTTTGGGTTTGGTTTTTTTTTCTTCCTATTAAGAAAAAATACGAAGACTTAATAAACAGCAAAGCTTTTCTTATTCTGATCACTGAGAACTGGGCTGGATACATTCCCATTACACACAATTTTGGCCAAATTGTGTTCTTGATGATAGCTGTGCTGCCAGTGTCTTCAGGTTCTGATGATTGTAATGCTGTTTTGTGGTCAGTGGAGAGAGGCAGAATTTAGTGTTGTGCTTCTTTATCAGAGGTAAGGAAGCACTAAGTGATAAGAAGAGTTTGGCAAGCCCAGCTTCAGTGGCATATAGAAAGCAAAATCACTTTTGCTTTCATACAGAGAAAATCCTGAGAGACAACCTGAAAATAACCAGGCATCACTCCAGACACTTTGCAGAAGATTACTGCATTTTGATCTTTCATTAGCTGCTGAACATAATGCAAAGTACTGTAAGTCTTGTAATTGTCATTCATTAATGGATCTTAGGCCTGTAATGAAAAACAGCTGTCAACAACAGTAATGAAGAAAGAAATTGTGATTCTGCTGTCAAATTGTATTGAAAAAGTGTGTCCAGTGCCAATACAAAAATTGCCATGGATGGTCCCTCACTTTACAGCATGTCTGCCTTCTCGATGGCATGACTTCTTTTCTCTGAAATATTTGTTTTCCTATGGTGCTTTTATTAGTTTTGTTTATCTGTTTGCTTTTTTTGTTTTCCTTGTATTCAGGTTTGTGCTCTGACCAGGTCAGGTTATCTCTTTTATGGGCTCATGAATGCTTTGACTGCTGAATATCTCTCTTTGGTGCTTTTGTAGCAGAGAACAGATTGTTCTGTGCTGAGTGTCTCTTCTTTGTGAGTGTGACGTGTCTGAAAATCTATAACCCCTGTATGGGTAGAATGTCAAAAGGGCTTGTTAACCCTCAGAAATAAAAGCAAGTTTTTTAGGAGATATTGAAAGAGGTTTGTTATTGCTGTTTTCAGCTCTAGTTATTCATTTTCATCAATAGCTGCTGAAATGAGAGGGTAAGAGGGTTTTGTTTTGTATTGGTCTGACGTTTCTTGGATGAAGTAGTTATGTACTACCATCATGCTTCACATTTAGCTTGGACTGAGAAGGCAGTTTTTTCTTAATTTCAGGTCACATGCTTTTTGGGATAATTTGTCTCAACCTCAACTTGAAATTGGAAGGTGTCTTAGCTGGTTTTGTGTGCATTTTAAGTGTAAATCCTGCAGATGTTTATGAATCTTACAATTCATAAGGAATATAAGGAATTATTATAGTACTCTCTACACTCTACAGTTCTGGAAGGGATTGTTTGGTTAGGGTTTTATCCTCCTTTTGTTTGTTCGTATTTGTTTTGTTATTATAACCACTCTGTAAAATTTTCTGCTAGAAGTGAACTCACTGAGGGGCTGGGGGTGGAGGAAATATTATTTACAGTCTATATATCACTTTTTTCAATGTCATAGAGTGGGAATTGGTAAATTGAGTGTTGGTTGAATAGTCAGTTACATTACAACATAATTTGGAGTATAAAGATAGTATTTTGTGCAAGAGCTTGCATTAACTACTTTTACAAACACTTCTTTCTATGTGCTAATACAGACTTCTAAAAAGCAAGCTGAAAGTTAATGGCAGCCTGTCTCTTGGCTTCTTTGACAAACGGTGCTTGAGTTACTCTGACTACTGATATATGTAAACGAAAGAGGAACTGTACATGTGAGGCACAGAGAAATAAAAAATCATTTGATAGCACTTTATAGGAAGTCATTGATAAGTGAAGTAATGAAAGCCCTTTTTCACTGTGCAGGAGTTTTTAGTCGACTTAAAGTCAAATTGTAGGAAATTAAGTTTCAAACAGGAACAGACAAGAAAACAGTTAATGTTGGAGGTAGGAAAAATATACCATTCTGCTTGTATACATCAACCTTAAAAGGAAAATTAAATAATATATTCGTGGTTGTGTGTTTGTGCCAGCCATTCATATCTAGCTGAATTATGTTAGTTTTTGCTTTTGCTACACATATACAGAAGAAACAAGTCTGTAACTGGAGATGCAACAGAGATTTTAAAACACTTGCTCAACAAAACTTTTCCCTCATCTTCCAAACTAAAAAACAAACCTGTAATAATACACCTATATAAAAAATAAACCCTATATTGCAGGAAAATCACTCTCCTTTTCCTTTCTACTCTAGGTGACAATAGAAATTTCAATTTACTTGCACTGAAGAAAACAAAACTAAAAATCAGAATGCGTACACTCAGCCCACTAGGAAGACCTTCTTATGCAGCTGTCCGGGATAAGGATCATAGAAAAGGAATTCAGTCCTGTTGTTGTGGGTTGGTTTGGTTTTATAAATGCACAGGTGAGATGACAGTGCATATGTTTGCAATTAACAATGTATCTTTGTAGCAGTATGAACAATTATTTTTTTCCTAGGGAGAAAAACAGAACACTGTGAAAAATGCTTTTCAGAAACAGGGCATCTCCAAAACATTTCTTTCTTTCAGTAGATAGTAATCTAGTGTCTTTTTGTCTTGCAAAGTCGCCCCAGCATGAGTGTGTCAGCAGAACTCTTTTCTTTTTTTTTTTTAAAGAAAAGAAGTACTCTAATGCCAAATTTATTTTATGGGATAGATAAATAACTTTTGTAAGAAAAGGGGAATGCAAAAGACAAGTATAGCAAGTTCAAACTTGGGAATTACACAAGGAAAACCTGTAGCATGGATAAATGGAAAACACAGCAAAGAGGAATTGGTGGATTTCATTGCATGTATGCATTTGAAGTTTTGGCAAATCATGTAACACAGTTACTTCTTCTCTTCATTATTTTAAACCTTAGCAGAAAAACCATTTCTTATAGCAGATGCTTTATTTTAAGAGTACTCTGATGGTAATAATTTTACTCTATGCTTTTAGAAGCATTTTAATAGCAATTAAATTTAACAAAAAGACATAATACTTTTTAAATTGATTTTCATTGTGCTGGAATTAATTCAGGTAATAAAGGGATAGAATTCATGGACAGTCTAGATGTATTTTAGAAGTTTATTTTATATAGACTCTAATTCAAAATGTTCCAAAGCATATTATATCCTGCTTCATAATAAACATGCTAAGTTACGAGCCAAAGCACAAAGTCTGTGTCTAGGCACTCCTAAACAGAGGTTTCAACTTGATTTTCCAAGGACATGGGACTTGTGTGAAAAGACTAATTATATCTGTATTTGGACCTTTTGTGTGATTTCACCTGTATTCCACAAAGAGGTTGATGTTAGAAACCTGCAATTCTTGGCATCAGAGAATTTAGTGCTGCTGGATGATTACAGAAAAAGGAGACAACATCTCCAAGTAACACAATTGCAACTGAAGTGAAGAGTCAGCAGAGGAGAGGCTCCTTTCAAAGTACCGAAAAAAGGAACATCAGACATTTTACTTCCTCACAGGAAGGCCATAATTTTTCTTATTATTTTTTGTTTTATAAGCTATTATTTTGAGTGAGAGCATTGGCCTCATTCTAGAGCAAAGTGATTCAATGTCCATTTTGGAGGCCTGAAGCTGTGTGCTGCTTTACATGACCAAGTATAAAACCTGTTACTAATGAATTAACTGCTCTCTATGTAGAAGTCAGGAAGCAAATTTTCCACTTCTTAAATGGCAACCTTCCCTGTCACACATGGAATGTTCATGTGCTCAACTGGGACATGTTTGTAGATACTAGAATATGTGGGAGGATGTGTTGTTGATGTGTGGGGAGTTTTTGTTTGCTTGTTTTATGTTGATTTTGCTTTGTTTTTTTTACAGTCATATTCATCAGAATGTCTCATTGTATTTAAAAATTGCCAGACTCTTCATGACACTGTTTCCCATAACACCACTGACTCAAATGGTGAAGTTCTTTTTCTGGCATGTCATGGTAAAATTGTGTGTTAATAAAAAACAATTAATTAATAAAAAACCTAATTAATAAAAGTAATTAATAATAATATAATAGATAATATACTANTTTCTACTACAAACACTGTTTTCCTGCTCACCCCTGTCCTCCTTAAGACTCTGTTTCTCTGTTCACTCTCTTTTCTCTTAAGACACTGTTTCTCCGCTCACCCCCTCCTTCTTTCCAAACCAACAGCACAGACAGGGAACAGGGTAAGGGTTTTTTTCCTCTGGTCAGTCCATCAGGGAGAGAGGTTCTCTACTTAGCCAGGGGTCCCTCCCACGAGAGACAGTCCTCTGGGAACTTCTTGGTGGGTCCAATGTCACGAGCAACATCCC
>VZRM01003707.1:3663011-3684996 GCA_013397955.1 Grantiella picta | reverse complement strand
TGGGGAGGGTGGGATGGGGAGAAAGAGGAGAGGCAACAGCAACTGTGAGTGATTTCAGGTCACAAAAGTAATAATGAAACATATTATACATATTTTATATATAATGAGATTTTACTTCTAGAGAGCAAGGCATATGAGATGTAGCTGAGGGAGTTGGGGTGTTTAGCCTGGAGAAAAGGAGGCTCAGGGGAAACCTTATCACTCCCTACAACTTCCTGACAGGAGGCTTTAGCAAGGTGGGGCTCAGGCTGTACCAGGGGAGGTTTAGGTTGGACATTAGGAGGAATTTCTTCACTGAAAGGGCCCTCAAGCATTGGAATGGACTGCCTGGGGATGTGTGGAGTCACTGTGCCTGAAGGTGTTCAAGAAACAGCTGGACATGGCACTTAGTGTCATGCTCTAATTTGGTGTTTGGTCAAAGGTTGGACTCAATGATCTTAGAAGTCTTTTCCAACCTAAATGATCTTATGATGCTATATTTATAATAGTAGGATCAAGCCCAACTCTTCTATAAAATAAAGAGTTGAGCTCAGTAAATGCATTAGAAATGAATATTATTTTTTTATGATTTTTCCAGTTTCCATTTCAGAACATTATGAGCTTCAGATTATATTGAAATTTCAGTCTGGATACCTTCTTCTTTCATATTATAACTACAGTCTTTCATTTGCTTTACTTGCATCCAGGGGATATCGTGGAGTACAGTACGCTACATGATTGGAGAAGTTCAGTATGGAGGTCGAGTCACAGATGACTATGATAAGCGTCTTCTTAATTGCTTTGCAAGGGTAGGAGGCCTTGGAAATACAGTTATTTGTCATTTTTATTGGCAGCTGCAATACATAAATCAGAAGGCCTTCTTTCTGCTGAATATGCACTTCACCAGTTTATAAGACTTTTAAAAGTAAAATGAATTTTTCCAAACATCATTCTTTGACAGTGCAGTTCTTCCCCTGAGTTTTTGTTTGGTGAGGAGCAGATGCTTAAAAAGACTTAGCTGAAAGTCAAACTTAGTAGACATAATTCTTAATGATTTACTGTTGTATTAAAGTAAAATTAGATGTAGTACCTGAGATAAGAACCCTAATCCTCCAAGAGTAAAAATGAGATTAAAAAGCCCTCTAAGTGGCACAATAATTGATGGTTTTCTTTTTTGCTCGTGGATTTTTCACAGGTATGGTTTAATGAACATATGTTTGAGAGCACTTTCTGCTTTTACACTGGATATCAAATTCCAGTATGCAAAACCCTGGACCAATACTTTGATTACATCCAGTTACTCCCTGCCATGGACAGCCCTGAGGTGTTTGGTCTCCATCCTAATGCTGATATTACGTAAGTAGGTCTCAACATATTGAAAACAGAGAACTTTCTTTTAGTATTTGGAAACAAATCCCTATCAAATGTTTAAGTAAAGTATATTTTTCTTAGGATACCTAGGATACATGTGAATTTCACTGTTGCAGTGGAACACTTTCTGTGTATGTACATTGTTATAAGTGCAGTATCTTCTGCTCCATTTTACATGTCCTTTTAAAGCAGTTGGAACTCTACTTACTCCTAATGATGTTACTTTTTTAATTCAAAGCATTATAAAACTTTCATATGAACATGTGATATGTGGTTCTACGCAGTTCAGCTAGAGAAAGTTTCTGGTATTTGCCTTCTGTTTCAAGCAGTATAATTTTTTTTCTGTGCACACATTTTAAATGATTGTCTGGATTGTCATTGTCACTTGGTTTACAAGCGTGCCTTTGGATGCAACTACAAACTTATGTTGTCATCAGTCCTGCCCTTTCCCTTATTTAAAAGAGGATCTTCAATTGCACCAAATAGTAGCTCCATTTAAAATTTTATCTTTGACTCAATTCACTCTTTCATTGCAAATAATCTGTGTAACGGCTTGACCTTTATTTCTTTCTAACACTATATGCCCAGTGAAAGGATATGAACATCATATTTCTTTCACTGAAGTTCTTAATAATGCTGCCACGAATTATTGCATTTTCATATGTCTGCATTCCACATTCATTGTTTCTTAACGTAGCTATTTTTCTACTTTTAAATAAAACAAATGTTATTCAAATGCAGAGCTGGTATGAAAACCTAACATCTTCTAGCATTTTTCGATGAAAGAGTAATTTCCCACAATATTTCAGTCTCAAAGTTGAGAGAATGGTGCCATACCAAGAGGCCTGTATTCTAAGCATGCTGTGAGAACGTACACAGTTTTATTGTCAACTCTGCCTAGCACATACCACTGTTAATATATGCTTGTGAAGAAAAGAATCTAAGAGTAGATTCTGTTTAAAGTCATTCTCTGATACTTGCAAGACCTCCCTTCCAGAAATGATTAAAGAAGAGCCAAGATTTAACAGAGAACTAAACAAAGTCTTGAAGAGAGACATGCTTTAGATCCAAAATTAGGCTTGTAGGACAGCTAATTTATAGGAGGAAACTTGAGACTAACACTGTTGGGGGAGCTTTAGTGCATAGGAACAGCTCTTTGATTTCTCTTTAGTGCTCAGTTTCTTTTCCACTTGGTACTTCANTGGGGGAAATGTTCAACATCATCATGCTTTTTCCCATATCTTATCACAGTCTGTTATAGGCAACTGTGCACAGGTACTGTGTCTGAATTTCATCTTTGATGCACAGACCAAATGGATTAGCAGCCCATTTAGTATAAAAAGTTCCATTCAAATTCTCCTTATAATATCTTATCAAGTCACCTCAGAGTATGCAGAAGGCTAACTTCTAGAATTGGAACCCTGAAAAAGCCAGGACCTCTCCATCTTACTGTTGCTGAGGACAAGAAAAAGCTTCTCTCTCACTCATTTACTGTAACATTTTTACAATTCAGCCAAAAGCTCAATCTGTTGGTTCCAGTTGTAAGGCTTCACTGAATTTCAATGCCTTCATTTAGGATTAACACCTGAATTCACTGAGAACGATTTTAACTTGCTATGTGATTCATAGGTTCTGCAAAAGCCACATAGTTAACAGGTACCTGAGCAGGAAAGGAATATTCTTATGATCTTATGCCAAAACTGCTTCCCAGTTGGTTCCCCACTGAAGCCTTAAATGTAGCTGAATTTTTGTTAAGCTATTGCAGGCTGGTGAATGTAAGGTTTTGAACACCATGCTGCAATAGCTATTGCTCCTTTCTACACATAGCTGAGGCAATGTTTCTGCCACATTCATTTTTTCTTAGTTTTAACTTCCAGTACAGAAAATTCCTGAAGGTGCAGACTACAGCTATCAAATAAAGATAGGCTGTTACATCCAAACTCTTAAGAAAATCCTCTTAATAATGGTTTCTGGAGTAAATCAAAATCCACAGAAAATTTATTCTTTTTTTTCTTCTTATGACACAATTTACTTTACAATACTGCTTCAGGGAAAAACAATATATAAATAGGTATTGAGTCCTTTATCTTACATAATTTTAGGCAACACTGACACTATAAATGAGATTCATTTAATGATGCTGTAGCTTTATGGTTACTCAAGACTTTCTTAACTGTAATAGAGAAAAATAGATCCTTGTAAAGTGCAATTTCTCTGATCACAAAGCAGACATCTAAAATACATGAGCTGAATTGGGCAATCTAGAAAAAAGCTGTTAGGTACACATCTACACATAGATGTCTACATGTGATGAGGGTCAACCCACCACGTGCAACTGATTTTCTTCTCAGGAACATGGTACCTTCTCTACAAACTTCTGCCATCTTTTCATCATTGTTGTTTGTATCTATACTTCAACGTTTGGTTTGACAATCTATAGAAAGTCAGGATTTCCAAAGCCCAGAAAAATTTTGTTTCAGAGTGGTTTTTATGTTGAATGTGTCCCAGTTGTATGTGAATGGAATTTCTTGGATTTTAATCTCACTTCCCCACTGGAAAATTATTTCTAATTATGTAAAGATTGAAATAAATATTTCTTTCTTTTCTATTTTTATTTACAAAAAAAGTCTTATTCTACCAGTAATTGTTATTTATACAAGATTCTCACAATTTCTCCTCTCCAGAAGAAGACTAGCATGTGTCATTAAAGAAAGGACTATCGCTAACCTTTGATTCTGTTCCCTTGAAGTTATTTTTCAAAAGCTGTTCTTCCCTTTTCCCCAAAGTTTGCATATTGCCTTCTTTTTTAAATGGTTTCTATTTTTGTTTAGATTTAGAAAGACCATTTTTAAAATTCTGTAATATATTATCATTTAATTGGTGTAATAATCAGGGAACTTACACCTTCTACATGAAATAGTCTGACAGCAATATTGGAAGAATGATGCTTTACAGTGTGAAGAGAAAGGTTCACATCTCTCTTAACACTACTTGTTAAATCAGCAAGACACAAAGTAAAGGTTACAACCACCAGTATGTCATCCAAATTACCAATGAAGCCATGAGTCCAAGAGAAATTTTATCTTTTCTGTTCAGACGTGGTCTTGAATAAATCTTTCATTCTTTTAATGGGGCCATAAATTGAAAAAAAAATTGAGAATTTTGAGTCTAAAGTCAAGGGTTATTAAAAACCATGAAAGCCCCCACCATTCCTACTTTCAGAAGTAGAAATTATATCCTCTGAGAAGCAAACTCCCAGTAGTATGTCTTCTATTTTTCTGATTTATAGTCTTTATAATTGCATTCACAAAAAAACTTCGTTGAACTACTGCAGTATCTCGCTTCCCTAGTATTAGGATAGTATCTCCAAAGCATCTTTAGATGCTTTAGGAGTTCACACATCATATCCTTGGTTTCATGTCTTATATAATTATGTATGACAAAGTAATAGAAGGAGATGGGTGCCATATGAAAGTTGAAAAGTAAAACTGACATGCAAAACTATGCTTTGAATTGGTATAAATGTATGTCCTACATCACTAATGATGTATGCTCCTTGTCACTGATTCCATAAGGTAAAGCTAGGCATTGATGATACTTCAGTACTTCAGGCTTGCTTTCTTATTTCCTCTCATTGTTCTATGCCACTGGATAGCACTGTAACAAAAACACTCCTATAATTCTTCTTGTGTTGAAGGACTGATGTGGTCTACTATCTTTCATTATCCAATGCCACACAAATTCAATTCACATTTTTGTATTGACGCAGAACATAAATTTACATTAGCACTGCCTACGCTTCACTGTGGAATAGAAATTTTTAACTTGCAGCACTGTAAATCTAGCAACCCTTGTCATTAATCCTGAAATACCTCAAAGCAGAATGAATTTATTAATTAAAAAAGGGGCAGCTTGCAGAGTTATGCCTCTACCTTTTCCTGCTTCTGCATTACACTTTTAAGAAGCAATTAAATGAGGGAAATATTCTTCCTTGTTACAAAACTCTTGTTGTGTCTTCCCAACAAATAGCTCTTTAGAAGGTCTCAATCAGGAACATGCCACTTCCTTCCCTTTCCTCAAAATCCCCAGTAAGATATATGTTTCTGCCACCTCACAATCTCAGCTTGCAGACCACCTTCTTATCCCTGCATTAGAAACACAGCAAGTGTGTAACGGGGAAGGGGGAAGTTCATATTCTTTAAAACCATGGTAAACCGAACATTATTCATGATCAGTGTGTTAAGGTTGGTGAGGGATGCAAAGGAAAACAGTTTTGTGTGAGTTTTGATTTGACTTGATGACACAGTGCTTTTTATGTGTTCTACAAAGTTATTGTTAACTATTAAAACATCCTACGTAACTTATAACATATTTCTTGTCCTCTCAGATACCAAAGAAATACATCAGCTGATGTTCTAGACACTATTACCAACATTCAGCCTAAAGAAAGTGGTGGAGGATCTGGAGAAACTCGTGAATCAGTCGTTTATCGTACAGCTGAAGACATGCTAGAGAAACTTCCACCTGATTACGTACCTCATGAGGCAAGCTAGTCTTAGTCTTGTCTTACTGTTCTCTCTGTTGAGTTTTCACATTACACATTCCAAAAAAGAAACACTGAACTGTACGAAAGATCACACAGCTAGTAGCAGATTCAAGTGAGGAGCCAACAACTACTGATAATAATTACTGCTACCAACATGAATTAGTGTGAAGATTTTTTATTTAAAATCAAGACATCTAACCGTTGGTCATGAAGATACGTCATGGAGACTGTGCTTGGGCTTCCAAAGCTACTTGTGAAAATAGAAAGAAATCAGTCTTGACATTTTGTGATAGCAGTCTCCTGGGCCTTCTGGGCGAAGTCCTGTTTTAGCACAATCATGAGCAATTGGACTGCAACAGTTTTAAGGGGATAAATGTTTGTTAAATGATACACAAATCTAATATTTACTTTTTTGAACACATGGAAAGTTGAGATGTTGTATCTTACAACAGCATTTCATCAATTTAGACTTCACTAAAGTCCTTCTGTGCTTTTATATTTTAGGTAAAGGCTCGTTTAGTTAAAATGGGAGCACTTAACTCTATGAATATTTTTCTTCGTCAAGAAATTGATCGTATGCAGAAGGTGATCACAGTTGTCCGCACCAGCTTGAATGATCTGAAGTTAGCCATAGAAGGAACTATTGTTATGAGTGAGGCAAGTAAAGTATATTTACTACATAGGGAATATTGTGCTTTAAACTATTAAATTGATTGATTTACTTTGAATATTATCTAATTCCTTCAGAATTTAAGAGATGCACTTGATAACATGTATGATGCTCGAATCCCTCAAGTGTGGAGAAGAGTATCTTGGGATTCTTCCACACTTGGCTTCTGGTTTACTGAACTTTTGGATAGAAATGCTCAATTATCTGCTTGGATATTTCATGGAAGACCAAAGGTGTTTTGGATAACCGGATTCTTTAATCCACAAGGTAAGTTTATTGAAAAGACTTGAGGAGTGATGTGATGAATTAAATAATAATTCAATGGTTATACTGCCAGAATATGTCACAGAAGTCAAGATGATAAATGGCTTCAATGTGCACTCACAGCCCAGAAAGCCAATGCAATCCTGGGCGGCATCGAATGGATGGTGGCCAGCAGGGCAAGGGACAGGATTCTGCCCCTCTGCTCTGGTGAGAGCCCACCTGGAGTGCTGCATCCAGCTCTGAGGTCCCCACAGGAAGGACATGAACCTGCTGGAGTGAGTGCAGAGAAGGCCACAAAGATTATCAGAGGGCTGGAGCACCTCTCTTATGAAGACAGGAAGAGAGAGTTGGGGCAGTTCAGCCTGGGGTAAAATGCTCTGGGAGTGATCTTTATAGCACCTTCCAGTACCTAGAGGAGGCTACAAGAGAGCTGGAGAGGGACTTTTCAAAACTGCATTTAGTCACAGGACAAGCAGGGACAGATTTAAACTGAAAAAGGGTAGGTGTAGAATTTATATTATGAAGAAATTCTTTACTATGAGGGAGGTGAGACGTTGGAACAGATTGCCCAGAGAAATGTGGATGCCCCATTCCTGGCAGTGTCTACAGCCAGGCTGGATTGGACTTGGTCTAGTGGAATTCTCTAATTCTACTTTTTTTTTTTTTATGACCCTGCCCATGTCAGGGGCGTTGAAACTTGGTGATTTTTAAGGTCCCTTTCAACCCAAACCATTCTATGTGATTTCATGATTCTATGATCTTTTAGTCTGACCCATAAACACAGTTTTTATATTACAAGATGGAAAACATATAGTTAATAAATGAAATAATTTATCTTGTTGACATATTGTAGCATGATATTATACAGCTTCTAAAGAAATTATACGTAATGATACAGCTTTTAAAGAAAATATTATTTTTCTGTGGTTTAAAACTTTTAACTCATTCCAAACTGTAGGCTGCAAGTATGGAAGACCTTCAATGTAGAGCAAGACCTTACAGCAGCAACAAAATGACTTTTTATATTACAGTAAGAGCAATCACTCACTGGAACAACCTAATCAGACACATGGTAGTGTCCCCATTTCTGGAGATTTTCAAGATATAATTGGACAGTGCTAATAGATAACTAGATAATCTCATCTAGTCTCCCTTTCCTATGAAAGATTAGACCAGGTGAACTTTCAATATCTCTTCCAACATGGCCTGTTCTATGATTCTATGAATGTGCAACTGTACCAGAATTTATAGCATTTATCAGTCTTTCACAGAGAAGCATAAAGATGTAGTTTTCATGGTGTAGCCATTACACAGGTTATTTAATGAATATTTTCGTCAAATTCATCAAAGATGTGCTATGAAGTACAAGTAAACATTATCATTATCTGTTACAGAATGATGTTTTTATCATTTAGAGGAAAGAGGAAGGAAAACAAATTTTAACCATCTCCATGAGTAAAACACCCCATTACCTTATTGGGTGTGTGTGACAGCTATGAGGTGTTTTTTTGGGTTTTCTTTTTTTGGTTGTTGTTCTTTTTCCTTTTTTAAATTAGGATTAAGCTCTGAAATTCTTGAATGTTATATGAGTTACCTTTGCTTTGTGATGCTCCTGTTCTTACTGGCCTTTCTATTGCCAGGATTGTAAAAAGTACTAATACCAAAGTTTTTTTTAGAGTCACTCCCAGAAACAGTTGAGGTGTCTGGGGCACATCCAATTTTTTTATTAAACAACGGCATTGGGATGCCAGTCAAAGCATCACTCCATTTGTATCCTAAGTGGCACAGCTGACAAGCATACTGATCTCAAGTGATTCAAGAGCAGCACTCATGATGGTGTAAAAGAAGATAATGGACCACATTCTTTTGACAAAAGAAAACATCTAACCTAATAGGCAACAAACCAGAGATACAGAGGGTCTTGAACTTTATTATTGCTTCAACGTCTGTGTTTTTAAAAAAAAAAGTAGTCCTGCAGCTAAAAAGAGGTTTGCTAAGTGCAAAATGTGTGCTGTGGGTAGGGGTGAGGTGAGTATATTCATAATATTACACTGTATTTTTAATACTGCTCACCAGGAAATTCACTATTAAGTATAGAGTTCTCTGTGTTAACTTCTCTTTCTTCATCTCAATCTCTATGACAATTCCAAGTAGTTCATCACCTAGTTGCATAAAGTAGCAGATATCAAGTTTTTGGTGTCTTGTTATCTTCTGACACACACAGAAATAACCAGGTATTTGATGCTAGTTTTTGTCCTTTTGTAGATTTTTTCCTTTATAATGCATCCAAACTTCTTTGCTGCCCAGTCATCTGTGCTTAAATTATTCAGCCCTTTGCATCTCAAACCTTTTTTATTTCAAACCTCTGTAAAGTCTGTCCAAAACAATACTCAAAAAATCACCTGACTTGCTGCTCAGTTATATGCTTTACCTTAATTTCTGTCTAGGACTCCCTTTTTTCCCCTAACAAAACATATATTTTTCATTCTTCATAGACTAGAATTCTTCATAGACTGCATTGACTAGATTCCCCACACTCATATGTTATTATCATATTCAGACACATATGTTCTCTTTTCCATCAATGAAACTCATTCTACTTCTTTCATTTAAAACTCTCTCACCTTTTAATTAAGTTGCCTTTACATAAATATCAGGTCACACAATGGATAACTTGTTTGACTTGAAATTCTTTCTTGAAAGACACTTTTATCATGGATCCTGTAGTTGACGGCCTTATAATTTAAGTCAGTGTCCTGAACAAATATTTCTTAAGAGACTAATTTAATAGAAAATACAAAAGTACATGCCATTTAAAAGTATTTTTCTTGGTGTAATGCACACTGCCACTTTTGTCATTTGCTCCTATTTTGGTCCCAAAGCAAAGTTTGCTATCATTAGTCAGGATGCTCATTTTCAATAGGACTCTGATTATCTATCTATGAGTTCACTGCAGAACCATGCTAATAACTGAGCAAGATTTTATTTTATCATGTGAGATGAATACTAAATGTCTGGCTTAATTTCTCAAGGATTCCTGACAGCAATGAAACAAGAAGCAACTCGAGCACATAAAGACTGGGCTTTAGATAAAGTTGCAGTGCATAATGAAGTGCTAAAGCTAACCAGAGAAGAAATCACATCATCTCCTGCTGTACGTATGACATGCAAAGATGTTTCAGTATTAATTTTGCTATTTAGTTTATATTATACATCATTGACTTATTTTGGATTGATAGAGGAAAAAGTTACTATGGTTTTCACCTTAATGTTTTTGCTCAACATAGAAGACAAATACTAAGTATGAAGATTTAAATTTTTTAAGTTAGAAAAACATTTAGTTAACTGTTTCATTTTACCACCTGTTGATTTTTGGAATTTACAGTAGACTTTAGATGAAACTTTGTAGTGTATAGACTTTATTAAACAACTTTTGTTGCCATCCACTTAAGTAGCATTATCTTCTGAAAAGGATTAGAGTTTAAAATTAAATAGTTTAAAATTAAATAGTTTGAAGAGATTCAATGTCAGATACTTTTTACTATAAAACATATATTCCTTTTAACGGTTTAGGACAATCATTATGCTTTATATCTTGTGATGTATCTGCTTACCCTTCACACAGGAAGGAGTATATATCTACGGGCTCTACTTGGAAGGTGCAGGCTGGGACAAACGAAGAAGCATACTCGTTGAGTCTACAGCAAAGATTCTTTTTGTCCAGCTGCCTGTGCTCCATATGTATGCTGTGGATTCAACCAAACCTCGGGATACCAGGCTCTATGTTTGTCCTCTTTACAAGAAGCCGATGAGGACAGATTTGAACTTTATTACAGAGGTCTTTTTAAAGACAGCAAAATCTCCAGACCACTGGATTCTGAGAGGAGTGGCTCTTCTGTGTGACATCAAGTAAGCTGTTTTTCCTACTATGGCAGAAGGGAAATATATGGCACATGTAACAAATTACATGTGTAATTCTTCCACTGCTCTTTATTTGCTGGCTACTTGTTGTTACACTAGAAATTGCATGTCAGTCCTAGCTTAATTTTTTTTTGTCTGCTTTCAGTAATGTCAGTTTGCCTAGGCTGTTTGTTGATAGTTTTAAAGTAAAGCTTTCCAAATAAGTTCTTTGCTTGTAGGCTTTGAAGTTTGCGTTATATTACTTCTAAATGAATATTTGCTTTAGTAATGCAATTATTGTCAAATAAAATGTTATTAAACCTTAAAAAAGAAAAACTTTGCTTTTTCACATTCTTTCACATGTACAACTTTTAGCTTGTTTCAGTGACATGTGATGACAACAGAAGAAATTTATAATCTCCTAGACACAAATTTAAATTCCTAGATTCTGCATGATACACACATTATTTTCTTTGTGTCTGCATAAAATTATATTGCAGAAAAATATGTTTGATCCGTATTTTTGCTTGGGCTAAGAGCTCACTTGTTCTTGTTAAACTATCTAGATTAAGCAAAACTACACCAGGAACATTTGTCTGGAATATCTGACAGAGACCAGTATGTTGTCTGTCCCATTTAGTTGTGTGGGAACAGAAGTAGAACAGTTTCAACTACTTAATATGGATTTTTTTTAATTAGAGAATCAGATTATTTACAAGGACAATTATTTTTTCTGCATTTTATTTTAGCTCTAAAGTACAGATTGCAATCCTTGAAATGATTATCACAGCATTATTCTGTGATGATACCCAGGAATATCCTAACCATGAGTTTTCCAGACATAATTAGCATTAAACTAATTCTATTCATGTAATACTAAACAAGATATGCAGTCTACACTACCTCTTTAACAATTTGCATAAAGTTTCTTCCTTCAGATATCTTTATTTGGCAACGCAGCTTTTCAGTTACACCCCATGACTGGAGTATGTTCTTCCTTTTGCTATCCAAGAGTGCTCAAATGCATCTGCTATGGCAAATTGCACCTATCACTTGACAAAGTCCCAGGCATCTATTGGGATGATAAAAAGCCCTTCCTTGAGTTAAAGTCCTATGGCTTTCTGTTGGAAACCACCATCCCAGGATATCCTCTTGAAAAAAGTCTGTGGCATATAGGAAATAACAACATACAGACACAGCATCATGAGCAGAGTAACAAAAAGTAAGACCTCCAAAGGCAATTAAGTAAAACGTTTCTTCTCTCGCCTCTACAGATTTACTTAGATTCAAATACAAGAAACTAGCTGGTGTTAGATAACTTTTACAATTTCTGTTTATTTTCAAAAGTTTGTAGATCTGCAAAACAGGGGGAAAAAGTCTGACTGCAACTGCAAGGAATTTTGCTCCAAGTAATCATAATATTGATGATAGTACTTTGGTGGGTTGACCATCAGCCAAGTGCCCAGCTGCTTGCCCTGTCCTGCCTTGCTGCAGCAGGATAGGGGAAAGAATTGCAAGAGCAGAAGCTGAAAACATCGGGGTCAAGAAGAAGACAGTTTAATAAGTGAAGCAAAGCAAATCAAATTAAGGAATTTATTTACTGCTTCCCACTGGCAGGCAGATGTTTAACCACTTTCTGGGAAGAGCCTCAGCACACATAATGGTTACTTGGTAACACAGATTCAATAACAACAAATGTCCCTCATCCTACTTCCTTCTTTGGTGCTGAACACAACATCATGCTGCATGGAATATCCCTATGGACAATTTAGGTCAGTTGCTCTGGCTTTATCCCTTCCCATGTTCTTGCAAATGTCCAGTCTACTCACTGAAGGGGTAGAGGGGAAAACAGTTCATATCCAAAAACCAGCACAAGAACTGTAATTCCTAAAGGGTTTTTTCCTGGTCTAGTCTTTCAGCTTAATTACAATGGAGAAACAATATGTAACCTTGAATGCCTCCACAGGTGGAAGATGTGCACTGTAAGGTTTACAAGTGAAAGTCTATATGGGAAAATAGCAGGGAAAGTGCAAATTAATGTGCTGAGTTACACAGCTTACACTGAAGGTTATGTTATTCTCCATTCAGTACAATATCAAGAATAGAGATGAATTGTATATTGTTATCTCAGCTAAATCATATATTGCATCAGATTCTTGAGAGCATCTCTTTCTTCTGTTTGTCAGAGTCCAATCACCACTTCCCATCTTCTCTAACCCTGTCTAGGGGTTTGTTCCATTCCCTTTCCTCAATATCACGCATTAGCTCACTACTTTCAGGTTACAGTGAATGTTAATTTTCATATAGCTTTCCAGTTAATTTATGGAAATAACCTATGTTTTGTGACAATCTATTATGTCACAATCTATTATGTATTCAGAAGGCCCTTTTTTTGTCTCTGAATGCTTTAAGACTATGAGATATTTTCATGTCCCGGTCATATGTAGGATAGTATTCTTACACTTAATTTGTTTACACCCAGCTCTTCAGACATCTAAAGGTGCAGTTAATTACTTGAACCACAAGTCATTTCCCCCAGCTGTCATAATCCATAGGAATTCAAGATGTCAATTAAAGACTTTTCATTCTCAGGAATCCTCTATACCTCCAGGATATTGTAATAAGCATTCAAATTCCTAAATTAAGTCTAGCACAGTTTGTTGGGTTTTTAAAAGTAACTAAACAAAGTTACTCTCTGAAATTTTTAATGCCCATTTGCCATTCAAGTTACTGCTGTTCAAGTTGTGAGACAGAACTGTGGTGCCTGAGCTGACAAATACAGGAATACCATGTTAACAAAACACAAATATTTAACAAAAAAAGACAAGTACTTGAAATATGACATTTAAGTAGTCTCTATGAGAGAAGACCTAACTCATGAAGGTCTGAGTCTGAGAATGCAAAAAAGAACATGTCCAGAATTAGCTTAGAGGGTGCATCCACAGGGTGTATTTTTCTTTCCTCCCTTGGTGGAACTGTTACCCAGAAGAATTCTCCTGCCCATATACTCTGATTTTCAGAGGTAATCCAAGCCACTGAGACAGGGCACTTCTACTCTTTTCCTGCTGCTTTAGAGCAGACACATTAATTGGGAGTCATTGATCTCCTGGTATGTTGAGATACTTTTCACAGAACATTTTTGTCTTAGGTGATGATTCACGAGAAGCCTGAAGCTTGGCTGTGTGATAAGGTTTTATGTGACAATGGCTAAGAATTAATAAAAACTATGGAAAAGAGCTTCCAAATGGCAGGAAGGGGAGGAATTTTTTTCTGGTCAGGTTTCTAAATCTCACAAAACCACTGACTGGAATAAGCTTGTTACAAGAATGTAACATTTCAGCTAAGTTTTAACTTGAAAGATTTGTTAATTCCGTGGAATCATTTTCTTGATCTACACCTTCTGTTTCTGCCTCTAGATTCTGGTCATTTGCAACTAAAGTTTGTTCAGAATATTTATAGTTTACGGAAAGACCCACTGATTTCTTATTCAGTAACCTCATTTGCTGAACATATCTATTCTTAATATTTAAACTAATTCATTTTTGATAGTCTGGAAGAACATCTGGTAGCAGTATGTAAGTGTATTTCTGTTGACACAAATATTGAAAATCAAATGTATGGAATGCGCAAGCTGCAGTTTTAAGTATGTTGACCAAAAACATCAATATAGTTAGTTCTTGAATATTTGAATGTAAATGCATTGCTGTGACAAGTCTCTCATTCAGATTTCTTCATAAGCCACTGCTATTATTTATACTCCTATCATCAGAAACACTATACCAAACATTGTAAAAGTTGGTACTTGTATCTGCACCACACAAGCAGGATATTCCTGAGGTAAGTCTAGTTTTATAAAAGCTGAAACCCCATGTATTTTCTGGTGATTAGCACTGCCTTCAGAGCACCAAAGCCATGCATACATTAACCCTTAGAAATTCAGAAAAGCTATTTTTCTAACTTAGCAATGCTCCATGATAAAAGTCTAATTCAGAATTTAGATTTTGAAACTAGAAATACTATGTAATTTTTATATAGCAGATATTACGAAGGGTCAATAAGGCACTGCTAAAATACCTGACTTATTTTTATGCCTCTTTATTTCCATTACAATTTCTAATTTATTTGATATAAATATATGCTGATAACATCACTGGGGACATCTGAACAGTCTCTGACTTACTGCATTGACTATTTAATAAAGGAATGACTCAACCAAGGTATTAGTTAGCTTAATGGCTAGTAATTAAGGAATATCCAGGAATACAACTCCAAACTTATCCAATTTCCACTATCTTCACATTTCCAGATGTCAGAAAGGATTAGTGGTTGCATTCTGCCAGTTAAAAAGTTAATGCTTAACTTGCTCTTAGATCTTAAAATTTGCCTTATATTTTTGTATCCTTTGTTGTGAAACTACACTCTTCACACCATTCCTGTGAGATTTAGTCTTCATCAAAATTAATTTAGCATTTTTTATCAATACTGACATCTCATGCAAAATTCATCCTTAATATCAATGCCCACATTTACCTTAATTAACATACAGTTATCAGTATTTTCCTCCTATGTCTCATTCAGCCCCAGGGAGATGTGATTCCACTTTCTAGATGTTAGGAAAGCACTACCTTTTAATATATCCAGGACAAAATTATACACCTAAAGTTAAAGAATTTCCTCTCTGACTTTTCCCCTACCCCTGTCCCAACTCCTGGACTTTCCTTGTGGATCTGCAACTTCAAATGTCTTACAATATCAACAGGCTGACTCCTTCAATTCACCTTATGCTTCATTTTCCCAAGCAATCATGGCAGAATGTCTTAACAGGTAAGCTGTCTGCAGTTTCCTGAATAGATTTACTACTCAGTAGTTTCTCCTACTAGTGTTTGTATATGTTTGATATTCAGATTAGTCAAGTGGTTGTTCAAGAGGTTAGCTGATTAAAACCCCAAATATTAATTTCTCAAAGTCTTCTGGCTAATCACCAAGGTGGGATTTCTGTTAACAGGCACTCAAAGACAGAATAACCATTTGCCTTACAGACACGACAATTCAGAGTGCTGTGTTGAACAGGTAACTGCCCTTTGTCCCTGCAGCTCCAGATCAACTGGGATCAGGCTGCTGGATAGCAATGGAATTGAAGGATGGCTGGGGTCATCCTCTCTTTTTAAGGGGATGTTTATGATGTGACAATCATCAGCCTCAAAGACACTGTGATTAGCAGTTTGTGATCTCCTTACTGAGCACAAAAGTCAAACTCCTGTAGTGTAAAAGGTCCTGTAAACTTAAATGAAGACTATTAAACCTGCATAATTACAATCTAGAGAATTGAAAGGGTACCCTTCTCTCTCTCTTTAGTCATAGCCATGATAACACACGGGAAATCCAAGAAACAGGTTCCCCAACTCACTCATTCATGGAAGGAATATTTTGATGGAAATGCTAGACTATAAAGTTTTATTTCTCAAGAGACACATCCTGTCCCTCTTCAAAGGATATTTTTCTCAAAAATCCATTTAGATACTGCAGCGAAGCAATCAAATGCTTGTCTCAGCATTTGGGAAGCATTTTACCAAGGGGATACAGGTCCCACCTAGGAGGCATCTAGCAGCACAGCAGAGAGAAGTTCTCTCTGTCTCTTTGGAAAAGACCAGTATTAGGTCATGACACAAGATGTGTATCAAACTGTACAAGGCAGTTTTCCTCTACTGTATTGAGATTTCCTTTGGTGGGAAAATATTGAATGGAGTGATTTCCAAATAATTTCATCATGGAAAAAAAAAGCTACCACAATGAAAGAGGGAGATGGGAGAATAATAGTACAGTCAATTTTACTTAATAAGAAATAAGTTGACTTATCTTTTGTTGCTTTATTCTGAGTCATTGCTTCCCATTTTCTTGTAAAAAATGAGGAGAGAAATTGAATTCTTTGCTGAGGATTTCTAACCATCATTTTCTTCCATTAGTTCATCCTAGCAGCCTTCTATAATCCAAAATACAATCCTTAACAAAGCTTTTTGAACAGGTGTTTTTAATCAGGAAGTTTTAAATAGGAGTCAGGGATTTTGGTGAGAAATTCAAACTGTAATAAAAATGTTATTTTTATTTTATGACAAGACTAGCTTTGACATTTCTATAATTCTAAGATTTTTAAATATTGGAATGACTGGGTCATGTTCACAAATTAATCTAGAGCCATATGAATTCTTCAACAACATTTTAAGGAAAAGATTTAAATCAATGTCTTCTTTACAAGACAGAGAATTGAATGGTATTAAGTGAAATACCTATCTAAATCATTCCCTTCATACAATCATTACGCAGAATAAATTTCAGAAAGCAGCTGACTCCAAAAGTAGATACAACTATTTCAGTTCATTAGGTAGTTTACCAAACTTTGGTTTAAAAAAAATTATATTTGGATTCATTTCTTTGTTGTCATCAAAAAATGTATATCCTGAGGTGTACAAGCCATACTGTTTGACAACTGAAAAATGGAGTTGTCCTTTCCATACAACCAGGGCCTTATGTCTGGAACTGCAAACGAGCAATGGATTATGTTCCTTCATTCTGAGTCTGCATCTATAATTAGGGAAAGCTGGTTGATTTCAACCCCTGCATTCCAGCCCTGCAGATCCACCATAAGACACTTCATGAACTGAGCACATTCTCTTACATGTGGGCAGGTAACTTAAGTAAAAGAACAATTAGAACGTAAAAGCACTAAATTAAAATTACCGAGATTTAATGCCAAATGTGTCTCACAGCCAACAAACAGAAGAAATTCTCCTGCTTCCTAATGCTTTTTAAAAACATTTAGAAGTTTTTTACATTGATCTGTCACATAAGTATTTGCAGTAATTATGTTCTGATACAAAATAAGGTAATTCTGAGTTTTACTAAGAAGTATAAATTAATCTAAAGTTCAGGTTTCACGGTGCAAGTCATATAATTTAGTAACTCCAAAGATATTGAAGAATATATAGCTCCAAGACAAGATGTTCTTTCTAAACACCAGTGTGCTATAATCACAGTGGTTTATACATTAGTAACTCTCATTTGAATAATTCTGTTCAAAGACAACTTTTTCTTTTTTCCCCAGGAGGCCTACAGAAGGATTCAGCTTAGATAAACTTTTACTTCAGTTAAGTAGGTATTGATATGAGTTACAACTCTACAAACACCATTCAAATTCAATGATTCAACACTAAAATTCTTCTTCTTCCTTTCCTAAGCACATATTTCAAATTTCTAACTGATTTATTTGAGTTACTTCACAGGTGCTAGTTCTCAGCTCAGACACTTTAGCTTTTATTGAGCTTGGAAAGATCTTTACTGACAGTTCCTCTGAGCTCCGTAGAGAAAAAAAAAATGAGCCAAAGCACATTCACTGCTGCAGCACACTACAGGTACAAAACACAAGAGCAAATGGCTCTTGCCTTTCAGGCACTTGGGCAAAACTTGTACAGCCATTGTACAGGGCAGCCACTCCCTACAGTCTTCACTTAAATCCTGAGTCTAGGAAAACACCTAATTCTCCAAGTGTCAGCAACCCTGTACCCTGCAACTTTAAATACACACGTACAAGGTAGAAAGGAATAAAATTTCACTAAGAGTTTAGATGTATTTGCACTGAGATTCAAGAGTATGCCTCTATGCCAAACAAACTTATTATGAAAGATGATGTTTATAAAAGCTAATAGTTAGTGGTCATGGAGAAGCATGAAGTGTATAACTTGCAGTTAAAACTGATACCATTCCTTAGGATACCACCTATGGCATCTTAGGAAAATGTCTGCTTCTCAGCAAATGTCACAGCAGAAACATGCAATTTCTCCATGACACAGATTTTCCCCTTCAGAAAGCTTCAGAGACAAAGCATTCAGTCTCCTGTGGGACAGGGATGTCACTTTCTGCATATACGAGTCCGGTGGCGATAATTTTCAGACAGCAGAGAGCCCAAACCCTTGTGAAGGCTTTGTCCCTTGCCTGCAGTTATGGTTATGCCGTCTCCACAGAAAGGGATTATCAGCTGAGATTACTGAAAGAGACACTGAACTTTTTCAAAATGCAGTTTTCTCCTCAAAATATAGTCAATTACATCTAGAATGCTTTAATGGTCACAGACGTACGATAATTTCTGTGTTGCAGTGTAACTACGAGGCAGCTCCTCCTTTATACATGAGAGGTCTGGTCCAGCTGGAAGGTAAAGGAACAAGAGAGCAGTAAAAAATCCTGCATTTTAAATAGCATCTGCAGTCCTTCAGCTACAGAAAAAGAAGTGCTTGCCTCAACAAACAAAATTCTGAAGTTGAACAAAGCTTCATCAACTCATTGCATCATATTTTTCAAATTGAAAGGATCACAGCTCCGTTCAAATTTGGATAGTTTTATTTTAAAGATTCACTTGACTACTTTCAAACTGCTCTTTTCTTACATAAACACTGATAAGAGATCAAGCAAAAATTTTAGTATTATTAAAAACATTAACAAATATAACAAAAATCAGCAGACCCAGGTTTGAGAGACAACTTTCAACAGTATTTCCCCACAAAAGAGATTTTAATTTATTGAATAAATACCTTTCCAAGTCTAGGAAAATGACCTCTCTTTTAATACAGTCATTTAAGTCAACAGGATCTGTTTGGTTTTCTGAGATTTGACAATAACTTCTTAATGGGCACAGTGAAAATGCACCTGTTCAGAGTTTACTCTGATTCACTTTGTCTTTTTCCTCTATTCATACAGATAACACGAGTGTATGTGTTGTGTTAAGAGTATAGAAATTAGGCAATAAAATAAACTCCCTCATGCTCCAGCTGGTCCTGGGAGATCAGAGGGTCTGGGTGCAGCTGGGATTGATTTCTGGTTGTAACCAACTTGGCACTAAGTCTGGTCATGTTCAGTAGGAACTTCCATGAGCAGAGACTCATACATTCTGCAATGTCAACATCGTGGATCTGGTTGTGTTCAAGAGGAACTCGTGCAATCATAGATCCACTAATAATGTGGTTTAGTGTAGCAACAGAAATACAGATTCAGAATCGAGGTTGATAAATGCACTTGCTGAAATAGAAATAAAATAGTAACAGTAATAATTGTTGGCAGAAGCTTACCAAAAAAGGCATCCTTGCTTGGGAGGAGGGAGAAGAGGGGAGAAGAGAGTAGCCCATCAACTGTCCCCAAGATCCCTGTGGGTCTTCCTCCTAACTAGGTGACATTTCTACCCTGCTTGTACACAGCACAATCTTATACTCCTTCTGCTCCTTATGTACAGCATGACCTGAGGGGACAACTGAGTAACATAGTCATGTATGTAACATAGCATGTACTCCACCGAGCTCATTAGCATATGCAGGTTTTTAATTTTAATATTTAAATGTTCCTTAATTAGGCAAAAGGGTTTTTCTTGGCCATGGTGTCCTTCAAAGTTCTGGTTATTGGACTTTGTTCCATTCTGTGCATCTGTTAGAGCCTAAACAGAATCATCCTATCTCCACAGAACCTCTTCCTTTGGCCAACCCATCCTTTCTTGACATCAGCCATGCAGATCTCCATCTGCAAAGATAACACAGAGGGTCCACAGTGTAGGCTGTAGATAGTTAAGCCTTAGTCCTTGCCTGGCTGCTTGGTCATCATCCCATGGTATGATGTCATCATGCCTGAAGAGTTCCCTTTGATTATGTCTGGAAAGTGGAGCTGTTCTCCAAAGGAAAATTCCTGCTTCCAGCAGGATATATGTCACCATCACAGCCCTGATGAGGTTCTTCAATGGAGACATGACCCTACTAAGGTCTTGCAAAAGCAGCTGGCCCTTTGCTGCACACAGGTACAGGGAGTCACCTTGAGAGCAGAACTCTTAACTGGAAAATTTAATTAATAAGCCTGGTGCAGAAACAATAGAAAGCAGTAAAGGTTTGCATGTGAAATAGGTGCACCATGCTAAGGCTGGCGGTGCCATACAGGTGGAAGGGATTTCTCTACTTAGAGGTTTCTGTTGCCTGGCCTGAAGGTAGTAATTTAGTTTTTTTTAATCTATATTTTCTCTAATTTTAGAAAATTTGAAGGAAATATCTTTTCAGCCTTCAGTCAACCAAACCCCAATGGCAAATTCTTTCTGCCTGGAGTTATTACTTGGAGTATTTCTTGGAGTTAGATGTTGAGACATAAGTACTGCCCTGGCAATTCACACTGAAGAATTTAATGATTTCATGATCTCACAGCATCAATGCTCTGACTAGTTACATTTCCAAAGCATCAGACTGATGCTGTGTTATATTTGACCAATAATGACCATAACCATTAATATTTAAGCTATTAACTTTTTTGTATTCCAGCTGCATCTAACAGACCAGTGTGAAATTATCCCCACTTCCTGGTTCAATTTTGAGCTTTCCATCTGACTCTGATGGCTTTGTATGCTTTCTTCTTCCAGATTCTGGTGTAGAATGCGACCAAATATAGGTGATTTAGTGCAGGGTCAGTTGTACTAGGGAGCACAGAGTCAATAAATAAGAACAGTAATATGAATCTAGCACAAAGCAGATTCAGAGCCTTCTTTTGCTAGGAAAATAAGTATTCTAAATCCTCCAGATTTACACATCCAACTACCGCCGGGACTGACCAGTGCCCCGTCTTCTACTTAGACACCAAGCTCTCATCTGCTCTGCGTGCAGCTCTGCAAATTCACCTTATAAATGCATAATTGCACTCACTATTATTAAACCTAATAAAACTTGGACGTCACGGGCAGCATGAAGGTCACCAAGATGCCCAAGCCTGAACAGATTGAGAGTCAAATAAAAGAAAATAAGAAGTTAAAAAGGTGGAGGACGGGATCGCAAAGACGCTTCCTCGGGCTTTTTCTCCCCTTTCCCTTCACCTCCCCGACAGCCCCTGTCCGCCCGATGGCCNGCGGGAAGGTCGCTCCCGGTGAGGCGGGTGAGTGCGCTGCTCAGCGCGGGGGGTGCGCGGTGCCGCCCCTGCCCTGCCCCGCGGGGCTGCCCTGCCCCGGCCCGGCCCGGCCCGGCCTGGCCCGGCGCGGCGCCCTGAGGGAATCCCGCGCTCCGCCGCCGCTCTCCCGTAGCCGCGAGTCCGGGCGCGCCTCGAACAGAAGTCAGAAGTTTAAACCCGTCACTTTTTGGGCGCCCACGCCAATACTTGCGGCACAAGCGGCGGCCGCCGGGGACGGCGGGGCTGAGCGCGGAGAATGCTCCGTGCCCGGGGCCCGCCGGTGAGGCGGGCGGCCCCGCCGGGGG
>VZRM01003707.1:3543607-3662774 GCA_013397955.1 Grantiella picta | reverse complement strand
CCGCCTCCGCCAGCGCTCCAAAAGGCGGCCGCCCGAGCCCCCGGCGTGTTCGTAGCTGCTCCGCCGTGCCTGCCGCGGAGCCTGCCCGAGCCCCCCGCGCATGGGGACCGCCCCCGGACATGCCCTTCTCGCCGCTCGGCTTCGCTCTCCTGCTGCTGGCGGCCGCGGGAAGGTCGCTCCCGGTGAGGCGGGTGAGTGCGCTGCTCAGCGCGGGGGGTGCGCGGTGCCGCCCCTGCCCTGCCCCGCGGGGCTGCNGGGCTTAGGGAGAGCGGAGCGGAGAGGAGAGGAGAAGCGGAGCCGCTGCTAGTGCGAGGGCATTGCCCTCGAGGTAACGCTGCCCCGGCACCCACAGGACATGCGTGTCTGTCATGGCAAACAAACGTAGCGCCGTGGGAAAGCCAGAGCAGCGTCCTGCCGGGGGATTGTAGGGTCGGCTGAGACACAGCGTGAGGGTGGGAAAGCAAAATATGATCTGTGTGAAGGGCAGGGTGAGGGGATGGGGAAGAGGGAAAGCGCCAGGGAAGGGATGATGAACAGAGATGGCTGGCTGGGGTTTGGTGGACTGGGGACAGAGAGACAGGAGATGCTGGTGGGGAGGGATGGAAGTTACTTTGTTGGGGTGGCAGCAGGAGGTTACTGCTGTAGGGAGAGCAAGGACAGGCTCAGTGCCGAGGCTGTGGGCTGCAGAGGTCAAGGAAAGGACAGTGTATGTCATGATGGACCAAATATACTTTCCAGTTTCTTTCCAGTTGTTAAAAGCTTTTGGGATTACAGATTTCTCCAGTACAGCACTAAGAGGATCTGTTTAATACCCCACTGGGTCTAAGCCTGTAGGGTTGTCTAACATGTTGGGTTTTCTTGGTGGGCTTGTTTTACTTGCTGTCTACTTCGGGCCCTTAAAGGAGTAACAGGCACAATTCACCCTAGGGAAAATTCCAGTTAGGAAAATCTCTTCACTGTTAAGATGATCAAACACTGAAACATGGGCCCAGGCTGGGGAGCCTCCATCTGTGGAGGTGTTTGGTATTCAACGGGATAAATCACTGAGCTACTTGAGCTTGGACCACAGACCAAACTAATGGTGGGGCTGCCAGCAGTAGAGAATCAAAGTGAAGTACGTTTCTGAGCCAGGGGACTTCCTTTAGCTGGATGAAGAACTGGGAGCAGGTGAGAAGAAAGAGGCTTCCATGGCCTCAAGACTATAACTTCAGTCATGCAATAAACAAGTACTTCTATAGCATTTTCTGGCACTAGAGGGTCTTACCTGACAACTTTTCTAGAGCAGTGATTTTGCTTGTTGTATGCTGAGAAACTGTACAAAGCACTCTGCTCAGTCATAAGTGTACAAAAGTATGAGACTTCAGCTATCTGGAGTCTTCTCAGGTTCAGTTTAGAATAGTGTCAAAGGTAATATTTAAAGGAAATTTAATATAGTGCTGCACAGGCAATAGTGGATAGTAAAATTGTGAAAGACAGGTGTGAGACTTGGAAGGCAGAATGATGTGATATAGAGTTGAGGAAAGAAGAATTTTATTGGTGCTCTGACTAGTGTTTTACTTTGACCTTCCCCCTCTCTTCCTTCACCCCTTCAAACAAATGGGAGAAGTGAAAGCTGAGAATGTATGTAGAAGGAAGAAAAATCTTAGTCCAGATTTTTTATCTGAGGTGATGCTGCTTACATACCATCATCTTAAATGCAGAGTGGTTGGTAATTCCTGGGTCTAGATCTTCCTTACAGCATTGAGGGTAGTAAAATGACCAAGAGCTGGTAGCACACGGCTGCATTGCGGAATCTCATTACTGATGACAAGCTTGTGTCTTTTCCCTGTTTGGCCTTGAGCAGTGATGCCCTGCTGCTGAGAGAGCTGACAGACAGCTGGCCGTCCGTTCCCTACCACCCAGTCCTCTCTTGCATTTGGATTTCAGATCCTGCTTTTCTATACAGTACTTTTGCTCAAAGATTTGGTAAGAGAATCTTGAAAACGTAGTCCATATGTCAGTGAAGAGCAGAAAAGAGCTGTGCCACAATTCTTATTTGGGGGTCTTGTTCTTCAAAGTACCCCTGCTTTTGTTTCATGGGCTAAATGGGAATAATACAAGTGCTCTGTATTACACAAGTGGAAGTAGAAACAGATTAATTCAGTGGAAAGGCTGTAGATAATTTGCTCTCTTCACCTCTCATTTCTGAAGTGCTTTGGTATGGGAATAGAAAAGCACTCATGTAAATATCAGCCTTGAGTGTGTGGGTATATGTATGTTACTGGTGCTCTCAGTTACTGTTGTTTTACTGAGGCTTATTTAGATACAGGTGTCAGCCTGTTCTCCAGAGGAGCAGCATGACTTTGTTAGGTTGCAGGTGTTAGGAGCACATATAGTTGGTTACTGCTACTTTCTCACCCTTCTGAAGCCTGCTGTGGCAGCTTTCTAGTTCTGCATGTAGCATCTCCTTCTTTAACCATGGGTATGTAGGATCAGGTATTTGTCTCTGAGGGGGTTAGTTTTGAATCCTGGTAAGCTTTGAGGAAAAGATGCAGTGTGAGGGGGGTGGTTTTAAATGCCTTGTTAGTCTGCTGTACTCTGCGCTTGAGGGCACAGAGGTCCCCAGAGTGTTTGTATGCCCCAGCCCAGGCTTGCAGGACCATGCTAATTTTGATTTCTTGTCTTCTGTTACATGCCCTAACACCAAGAAAACTGAGCTATGGCTCCTGACTACCACTATCCGGTAGATTTGTGTTCTTTAGAAGCCATTAGGGTGGGAAAATGACTGCAGATAGAGCTTGGCTGAAAAACAAAAAGAAAAGTGAACCTGGAAACTAGTGACTCTTTGCAGAAGCAAGGATGGGGAGTTGTAGTGTATCTGAATTAGCTGGATCCTCACCTGGGTAAAAATCCATCCATACCTAGGTTGGCTGGAAGTTCTGAGTTAATCCTCTCTATTTTCTGCTTCCAAAAGCTTTACAGAACTGTTTGTTGTTTGTTTTGTCGTCGGTTTGTTTTTTTTTTTTTTGCTGCCTGCACTCTGAAAATCAAAATACACCACCAGACTAGTCTCAGCAGCACGTACTGGCAGAGGTATAGAAAGCAGAGGAGGAAAGGGTGGACAAGGTCTGACACTGGGCCATCTTGCTGTAGTTATTATTCAAGGATACTTGGCTGGCTTCTAGGTAGTGGGCTGCTTTCCCAAGAATATGGCCAGGTTATTAAAACTTAGTATTTGTAGGCTATTAAGTTCATTACTATATTATTACAGTGTAAAACTTAAACTAGATGACTGTACTGTTTAATTCAATACACATTAAATCGCTGTCCCAAGTGACTAAAATCTTTATATATTCATAAAATACTGTGGGGATTTTTTTGTTTGTTTTGTTTAGAAACAAATCTAATTTTCTGGGGACTTTATAAAGCTAGTGACAGCATGTGTGCTCTAAAGCCAGATGTGACCTAACATATCAAGTCTCATTATATAAACCAAATAGGTACTTGTTATAATATCCCAAACATAAGTTTATTGAGGGGGGTAGGGATGGCATTTCAGGCTTAAGGAGCCTAGGACAAAGGCATGTAGTGACAGGACAAGGGGGAATGGCTTCAAACTGAAAGAGATTAGTTTAGATGATAAGAAGAAATTCTTCGCTGTGAGGTGTTGAGGCACTGGAACAGGCTGTCCAGAGAAGCAGATGTCCCATCCCTGTCAGTGTTCAAGGCCAAGCTGGATGGAGCTCTGAGCAGCCTGGTCCAGGGGAAGGTGTCCCTGCCCATGGCAGAGGAGTTGGAACTAGGTGGTCTTTAAAATATCTTCCAACCCTGGCCATTCTATGATTCTGTGATCTCCAAGAGCCAAAGGAAAGAACTGTATTTCACACAACAGAACAATGACTTGGCCCTTGGCATTGTTTAAAAGCATGGATGTCTGTTCCAGGAAAGTTTAAGTTAGTGAAACAGCTCTTAAGTCCATCCCCTTATTTCTGCTGCTATTACTGCACCACCACCGTTCCACACACTGACTGCACCACCAACGCTCCCTCACCCCCCAAACGAGGAAACAGTCTGAGAATTTGGGCAAAAGTATTTGAGGAGAAGTGTAAACAGATACAACTGTGCATGAAAGGACAGATATTATGGCTGTGCAAGCATATGTAGCTGTCCTTCGTGAGAAGAACTTGTGTTCTCAAAGTGAGGTGGAAGTGATGGAGCTTTGCAAAAACTAAAACTCCTGTGCTCCAAAAGTAGTGACTCTATAGCTGGGATAAAGTTCAGTGAAACTGGGCATGATATACAAAACATAAACAGTTGTCTGCTGGCTGTCAGATTTTTCAAGGTATTGTATCATATCCTGTTTCTGCTAGCCTGTCAAACTAAATAGGGCTTTAATTTGTTGCACTGATTAATTGCCAGTTACTGGAGAGGGCACACCAGGAGGAGCTGTTATCTCTGAAATCACAAGGCTTTCACTAGTTTCTAACTTGGAAATAGTTCTTTTCAAAACTAATTGTTTCCTTCTGCAAAGCTGTAGGGAAACCAAAGCTGTTAAGTTTTGTTTGGCTTCCTTCATTAACAGCTTTTGTGTTTTTGTGATAAACCAGTGTATGCACTGCCACCAAGGCTGCCTGCTCAAGTTTCCTTGTGCAGTACATCAGTTCTATTAGTTTGTGTCTTAACAAAAGTAAATGTACACAATAGTAGGTATATCTCTGTTTCGGGGAAAAGAAAAATGTTGTCAGTCAAGTAAATAAAAGACCTTTTATTTAAGCTCTTCAATGTTGTTTCCTTGTGAGCTGAAATGAAAACATCAGACAGGAACTCATTTCATTAAATAAATCTTCCTAACCTAGCTACTGAAAAAAAGACCAAGTTTATTGCTTGCATGCCGTGCTTCCCATTAGAAAAGGGACAGGGTAAAGAGTGTCTAGGGATGTGTAGCTTGCCAAATAGAAGGTAACCCATTCAAATGTCATAGTTTCATAAGCAGCAAATTTGAATTTATGATGGGTGAAAAAAAGTTTGGTGGTGGTGGCTGAATACTGTTCTTTGGTGCCTCTTTTTGTTTAGTATTAGAAACTGTTATTTATGAATTTCAACCACACTGGACTATGATTGCTGCATTCCAGTGATCCCTGGGTGCAAATGTGGAGGAGCTTAGAGAATACATGTCAAACTTCACAGGCAGGAGGAGAATCTCCTGAAAAAGTTGCAGCAGCATCCTAATCTGTGGTTTATAAGCATAAACATGAAAAGCCCACCTCTTCCACTGCTGGAGGAAAGTGGATGACTTTACTCTTACTGCCAGGGATATGGATCTGTGCAAAAGGAAACTCCCTGCACTTTTATAGGGACTTTAGTGAGCCTTACAGACAGTGTTCCAGGGATACAGTGTGGCACATCTTTGTGGAGGAGAACATGAGTGGTTTTCTACCAGTTGTCCTCCCCTCAATCTTTATGGTCTTGTCTTCTTAAAGAACAAAACAACTACCCCTGCCTCTGATGTACATGAATGAATTGACACAGATTGCTAAGTGTGGCCATGTAACATAAACAGCTCTTTCTGAAATACTTACGTTGAAGCTTGTGAGCAGCACCTGCCCCAAGTTCAAATAAGACTTCTAAACAGTCTCATAAATACTGCAATTATTGTATAGAGAAGACGGGACCTAATTTAATTGAATGAACAATCAAAAATATGGTAACTGTTTAGAGGAAATTGTAGTTTACCTATGTGAAAAAGAATAGTTTCTTCAGCTGGTTATTTCAGTGACTACATCTTATTGCTGTTTCACCATAATTGAGTGCTAATAGATTGCTGTCTTAGTGCAGTCTGGTATTGACTGCTATTTTTCTTGCAATTGATTGCATTTCATTGTTAGTTCTCCTTCTCGCCATCTTTTTCCTCAATTGTTTTACGCTGGCTTTTTCAATTACCATCTTCCCGTCTCATGCTTGTCTGTGCATTAAACTCATCTGCATTCACCTATTCTGTTCTTGCCTTGTCCCACTTGTGCACATGTCCTGCCACTCTCTCAGTGCCTTCTTTGGTGACTTCAGGACAAGAATGTTCTTATATTCAACTACTACTTTATGAAATTATTAATTTGCTCACCTCATTGTGATCTTTGTGTTGTTCAGGCTCAGAGTGAGGACTTGGAGAGCTGGAATAGGGTGGCAGAGCAAAGTGCCTGTCATGTTCACTAAATCCAGAAACATATTGCCTTTGTGGCTGCTTGTGACTTCTCTACAGACTGATCATTGTGCTGAAGAGTTCTGTACGTAGAAATCCACATTTTGTGCCTGTCCTAAAGTATGTGAACATAAGCATCAGTGTTTGAATTTTTCACTCTGCTTCAGTGTGTGAAATTGAGTGGGAAGCATGAAGTGTGAGGGGAACACTATCTAGGTGGGTAAGAGCCTGTCTCCTATGCCCCAAAATCAGAACAGGTGCTGTTGCTGTTGTGGAAGGAGCCAGACCCTGGAAAACACTTAAACTTCCACCTAAATCACCTCTAAAAGGATATTGGTAAAGCTTTGAATGGGTTACAAATAAGATATACAGCTGTGCATCACTATATCAGTGATAACCAGTTAGGTCAATGTCTGTCTTCTTCCTTCAGTCCTATTCCTCCCAAATAAAAATGTTCTGCTGTACAAAGTTTGTTATGCAGAATGAAATAAGCTTTTAGTGTTTATCCCATGGGATGGGAAAATTAAAGGTGTAGTATTTGGTCTAAGTTATTTGAAATAGCAATTGGTCTTTGCTCTTGTCAGATGCTGTGATGCCCTCTAATATACTGCCTTTTCATTACCATTTCTTAATGAAGACAAATTCATCAAGTACCATTTGAAATGCATCACTCTTGAGAATAACAAAAAGATCCCTTTCCTTTTAAGGTTGGTGACACTGCAGGCAGAGTACACTCTGGAAAAAAAAAACAAGACAGGATGCTATTATGTGCTGTTTACAGTGACACTGTGTAGTTATAAATTGCACTTCAAATAAATTAAAATGTGTTTGTAGTGGACTTCTTTCAAAAAGCCCTAAATCCTTAATATGTATGACCTCTCTAAATGAAATACAGAACATCGCAGATGGCATGGATGGCTTTCAAATAGAAAGGTGGTCAGAAACATCCTGTTCAAATAGTGTTTCAGAAAACTAAGTTCCAACACATTTAGTGTTGTGATAGATGTGCTTTGAGCCTAGATCTTGGCAATCCTGTTTATTAGTTGAATTGGGTAAAAGTTGACACAGGAAATTTGAAAAACCTGCAGCCAGTTGCACTCAGCTTTGCTCCCTATGCGCTTCTAAGGGGCAGCAATTTTATCTTTTAATTAACTACAGTTAGAGGAGAAACTTGTACTAGAAGATAACTGTAGAATAATTATTTTTTAACTGTTCAGTATGCTCTGTATTTGTTCATTGCTCTTTGGGGATTAAGACACCTGGTGGTAATGAATGAGGCTATTAAAGCTTTGTAGAATAAAACTGATTTTATTACTAATAAGATGTAATGATAAAGGAATGTTAGCTTAATGGTTTGAACTCTTAGCTTAATGGCCTTGCAGTAGTAGAGATGGTTTTAAATTGCAGGAAGGAAAGCTGGAGTTGGAAACTGCATTTCTTGATTTCTTACTTGTTTTGATATCTAAATGACAATCAAACCACAGAAGGGCTGAGGTTGGAAGGAACCTCTGGAGGGAATCTGGTTCAACCTCCTTGCTCAAGCAGGGCCGCTTAGTTATTTACTTGTGTGGTAAAGTAGCATCAATGCCAATGGGTCATAGAGCTGCCAGAGCTCTGTATTTCCTGATCTGTTTTTCTACTTGCTGCTTATGGTAATAGAAGGGTGGGACATCCTCTAATGGTTGAACAAAGCTTTTGTCCTACTGCTTGCTCCTGCCTTCTTTTGCACTCTGCCACTGTTCATCCTTCTTAATTAACTATACACTGAATTTACTGTGGTATTTCACCAATCCAAGCTTTTTTGAGGTGAAAAGCTCTAATAAGACTCGGTACAATAGACTTAAAATCACCTTGGATTGAACTTAAATAAACCTTTACATGATCACACCAGCAATTAAACATTGAGTAAGGAAATGGGCAAATGATTACATAGATTAATCTCTTCCCCTACATATTAATTCTAGATGAAGCTGTTACAGTAGTAGACTGTTAATTTTCTGAGAAAGAAACTGTGAGTTAGTGCAGCTTTGACTACTTGTACTTGGTTTTTGCAAAATGGTGTCACAGACTTTTCAAATGTGAACAGAAATCTCTTCTTTGGACCTTTACTGTGATTTTCCCAGATGCTCTGTCTTTTCCTAGGAGGATGATAGGGGTTTTGGAGTGTTTTTTTTGTTTGTTTGTTTTGTTTTGTTTTGAGGTGTGTGTATGGTGTATTGTAGGGAAACTCTGAAAACCTGGTCAGAATAAAATGTTTTCAAACAGAAAATTAATTTCTGCGTCAGGATGGGTGGAAAGTATGTGCTTTCACCTACAGAAAGAAGTACGACTTGAGGACTATCCCCAAGTCCTCTTTGGGGATAGGACTGTAACTTTTTTCCATGGAAAAGGGAGAAGGTGGGTAGCAATGTCCATCTTGTTGCTGTAGTAGTCATGGCTAGTTTGAGCAATCAAGGGAGAGGTGCCATCCAAGACAGTGGCTGTTGGTGACAAGGAATCTGCCAAACTGTAACTTCTGGCTCTCTCATAGGCTGTTGTTCGTAGTTAGAGTTTTCTTTCTAGCTTATATGATGTTTGTGCTTTCAGATAAAAAGGCTTTCTTCCAGAAATAGAAAATGGAATAGTCAGGTGAGAAAAGAAGAAGAGGTGTATCAAGATTCGTGTTAAATGTGTCTTTGTGGCCCTTTTTTAAGTCTGGTTGAGCATCATGTAGCTGATAGATTATGAGAAATGTCCAGAGTAGGGCTCTGGGGAGGTGTTTCCTTTTTTCTTTTACCATCTTGCCTGGAAAGATTTAAAGTTGCAGACATTTATTATTTTGCTCTCTTCATTTTACGGAGATTGAGTCAGGTGAGTAACATTCCTGTGCGTTTTCATGTTAATTATTGAATAGGGAAATGGATTACAGCGTTACCTTGCATTTTGCGTAGGAAGTAGGAGCAGTTGTCACTTTTTTTTTTAATAATGTGTGCGTGTGGCTATAATCAATTTGGTAAGATGACCCCTTCCAAATAGCTGTTATGGGGAAGGAGTGGTAGTGCTTTCTTCTGTGTGCACTTAATTCACCAAGTCTGTGTATTTGAATACTAATATGCTGGGTGCCTTGAAAATATCTGTAATAGCTACAGAAAGCAGTAGAGGACGAATTGTTTTTTATATTGAGTCAAGGTTGAAGGACTGTGTTTGTCTGAAAATGTTCTCAGTTCCTGTATAATTGATTGCTGGTGGAGGAGGGGTTACAGCTGCACTGTAGACATCTTCATCAATGAGACTATTTGTACTATTAAACACTGTACTCTTCAGAGCCAGGCACTTCATAACAAACCAAGCTGTCAGTTGGTGCTACACATCCTACTGAGGGAGCTTGAAGGCTGTAACATTAGGATAACAAAGCTAATGTAAACATCATTTATAGTTCATGAGGTTAACTTTCTACTTGCTCAAGCTTTCAATAATTAGTTTCTTCCATGTCTGTCTTTTGTATTGCCCCTTGCATCCAGAGTGATTAGGTTCAGGAACCTGGTTCCAGCTTGGCTTTAAGCTTTGCTGTGTTGTGTCTTTCCCCTGGTGTCTTTGAAAACCCTCTGTTTTTTCTTCAGCAGAAAGACAGTTCTCTTTAATCATGGCTTTGCGATTATGACTGAGCTGCTTGGCGTAATGCTTAAGTAAAGCCTTAAAGAAAATTCACGTTTGAGTAATTCTTGAATGTGCCTGTGTTGTATGGGGAAGGAGAGAGAGCCTTTGTGCTGACTGATTAAGGAGAAACTAAATTTCCAGTTAGTGTGCTAGAAAAACTTGCATAAAAATCCTAAATTCCAAATATTTTCTCTTGTCTCCAAATTACACCTGAGATGGTGATCTTTATGTTGATGCCATGCTTTATGGCCTCTGGAGTTTTTTGGTTTGTTTTTAATTTATAGCTGTTCTTATTCTTCCCTCTGTCTCCTGCTTTTGTCATGCTGGAAGTATTTGGAGCAAAACCAAATTGTGGGAGAAAACAGATTTATTATATTGTCCAAAGTATCTGTATCCTGCTCAATGGACAGCTGGGATCAGCACAGAAGAAAAGTATTACTTGAAAGACAGCATGGGCAGCAGACTATGTCAGTGGAAAATGAGAAGATAATTTCATAGCAAATTTGTAGCAAACTTGGAACACTATCAAGTATGGGATGACAGGCAGCTGACATGGAAATACTCAACTTCCACAACTATTGTGATCTAAATGCTTTGTGCTCATTTTGCAATGCTTATCTTTTATTTAGTTTTATGACCCAAACTGGAAAATAAACTATTTGAACAGTTGGGAATGGAAAGTGTCAGCCTACTTTGGTCTTGACTAAATAATTTTCTCTTTAGCCTTCTTTCTCCTCTCATCTGTCTTTTCCTCCATCCTGGCGCCTTCTTAAGTTTTTGACCATTTCTGGTCCAAGTAATCTGACAAGAGAAATGTTCTGTGGGTTAGTGTCCTTTCCATTAAAAGTTCTGGTAGAAACAAAGCAGACGAGCTGGCCTGTCTGCTGTGTGTTTGTCTGCTTGCCCAAGTTGCTCATCAAATGGGCCCCTCCAGGGAGCATGTCCCAGCTCTGGCCAGTGTTGTCTTCCTGTCCTCCATGTAGTGAGTTACTGCCTTTTTTGGCTGTGTTGTGTCCTCCCTTGAATTCCATGAAATGGATACTTCTGAACAACTCTAGTTAAGATGGAGATTTTTAGGAAGTTTCCCCCCCTGCCCAAACACTTGTTTATATAGTGATTAGCCTACAGAGATTCTGAGAAAAGCTGGAGCCTCACTAAATTGTAGAAATGAGTGTTTGTGTTTCTTTTGGTTTTGAAAAGCTAATAAAAATGTCCTTTTCTCTATTTTTTCCCCACCTTTTTGAAACACTCTCTATAGCTGAATGATCCATCCTTTTGGAGACAGGAATTGTAAAGGATTTAACTTAATGATTTTCTGACTTGCTAATTTTAATAATTGGGGATTGTTGTGTAAAGGATGTTGCAGGAGGTTTGCATGCTAAACGACTCATTCACTGCATCTGAATAAATCTTGGTTGCCGTAAAGGATGAGGATGCATCTTGGTGACTTGAAGAGAAGCTGTTCCTGCAGGTTGTTAGAACACGAGGTTTTTCGTATTTCTGCCATTTCCAGGCTGTTTTTGGAGCTGATCTTCCTTTCCAACTCAGTACTTTTAATTCTACAAGAGTAATAAGTATGTTTTATGAGCATAAAAATTTTTGTCTGAGCAGAAATTTCACATACAGTGGCTTATTTACCTATTTTAAGTGTTTCAGTGAATTTTCTGCCCTCATAATCTACAATGCTGAAGCAAAAAAGATGCCTGAGGTGGAAAAGGAACTGTTGTCTGTAGTATAGCAGTGTGCTACTTCGGTAGCTGTGAGGAAAAGACTTATTTTTTTGGGCAAGGTGTTCAGGCATGAAAGCTTTTACCAATCTCTAGAAGCAGATGTGATTTACAGCCCTGATATGGCAGCACCTCCATCTACAGATTTTGACTTGTTTACCCCAATTCATTTTTTGTAAATGGAAAAGTAGGGGAAAAAAGTAAGCTACCATCTGCAGCTGCAAAGCTGAAAGAGTAAAAATTACGTGAAAGGAAAAAATTATCATATAAAAAGCACAAATACTTTTAACTTTGAGGAGATAGTGATGCTGATAGTGTCTGCAATACCTCCCAGCTCTGCAGTTGTTGTCTTGTTTCCATGTAAGAAATGTAAGTGGTGGCTAAAATAACTCCAGCAATTATGTATAATGAAAAGGTAGGGAAGCTGATGGCAACAAGTACAAACCCGCATTTTCAAAAGTGCTAATGAAGATTAACCTATCTGACAAGTCTGCATCATCTGTGGCTAAAGGACAACTGGCTTCTTTAGCAGAAATTTAATGGCAGTGGGGTGGAGGAGCCTGGACTCTCCTTTGTGGGGTTTCCACAACTGTGTACTTAATGGTACTTAATGTAGTACTTACTACTTAATGTACTACTTACTACTTAATGCAGTACTTAAGTACTACATGTACTTAATGGTAGCAATGTATGAAAAATTCACTTTCTGTTTGCTTTAGTTAGTAACTCTTAACTGTTTAATCTGATACTCATCGAACAGTGCTGTGAAAAGACTGAAAAATTATCTAACCTCATAAATACTAACCAACCTATTATCTTGAGAAAATTGATGCAGGTACAATTTAATTACATCAACCCCATCTTATTAATTAAAACTATTATGACATACTTCATGTTTTGCAAAGTAGTTACCTTTAAGCAAAGTCATTTGCATGATTAATTTAACTCAGACCAGAAGTAACTGAAGAATTCAATGCTGAGGGTGATCAACTACAATAGCAGCTTGCCTAAGGGTGCAGTGGATTCTTGGTCACTTTGAGTCTTCAAGTCAAGATTAGATCTGTTTCTGAAAGGTATTTTCTGGTCGAGTTGGCAGGTGTGAGATGGATGCAGCAGTTGGTGTGAGGTTCTAGAAGGTGCTATGTGGGAAATGGGTAAGTTTATCATCACGAGTCCTATGGCCTCAAGGTCACCGTGGTTGCAGAAGGTGAAAAATAGAGCTGTATGGTAGGGACTGTAGATGAGGGGAAATTTAAGGGTTATTTCTCCAGTTGCTGAAGTACTCAAGTCTTTGCTTCTTTGGATAATGCATTTGACTCCTAGCTTAACATTTTTGTACAGATACTTTACTTTATATGCTATACAGGATTTTACTTACTTCTAAGATGGTGGATAATTAAGATTGTTCTTATGTCTCACTGTGAGCTGTGCTGCATTTGTCTCTGCTTTACAGCAACTCTTATCCTGTCAAATATTTTTCCTGTTTAATTTTACCTCTGAGAGTAAGGCTGTTTGGCTTTGCAGTGCTGATGGTATGAGTACATCATAAGGCATAAGGAGAAGAGAGGAGTGAGGTGTGGGGGAGAAAATCACCACCTTTCTCTGGGGACAGAGAAGCCACTGCTTTCAACATTGGTGCTAATTTATGCTACTTTAAATGCTGATAGTTATGCTATAAGATGACCCAGTGCTTCAAAAGTATGTTTTAAGGATGAACTGAGATGAAAACATAAGTCTCATGCAGAGCAGGTTTGCTCAGGGAGCCAACTTTTCCTCTGAAAATACATTTCACGCCAAGCCTCTGCTATTTAAGTTCCTAAGCTTTTTCTCTAACATCTTTTCTGACAATATATTCTGTTCCTACAGATGCTGCTTGATATAAGGTTAATGTCAGATGGGGAAATATGTAGCTGTGAGGCTACTAACATGGAATGAGTTTAATTCCTTTAAGTGACCTATCCATTTTTGATTTTATTACTGCATGGTCACTGCTTCCCTCAGTGCTTTTAAAATTGGAGCTTGGGGGAGGGGAAGCTTTGTGCACAACCTAACCTTCCTCAAAATGAATAATTTGGAGACTGGACTGGAGGGGCAGCTCTCTCTTCTGTATTTCCATTTGGCCAGACTGGACAGCTTACTTGAAGTTCTCTGAATGTTTTTCTTTGCTTGGCTTACCAAGTTGCTTCTCCCTTGGGCTTTATCCAGTCTCTTGCTTTCTGAAAACCAGTGTGTTTGCTGCTTGAACATCAACTTTCCTCTGTTGCTCACCTTCCTCATTACTTTGAAGGTGTCCCCAAGGAAAAGTGGGAAGAAATGAAAGTCCCCTTGTCTTTAGTATCAACACAATTGCAGTTCATTTCTGTATTAAGCCACAAACCTCTCTAGCTGCACATACCTCTGAGAGTAAGGAAAGGAGAGGAGGGGTAAGGCAGAGGCAGGTTGATTTCTGTTAGAATTGTGGCTGTCTTTCAAACTGGCTGTGGCCACAGCAGACCTGCAGGACTGAAGGCTGTGCTATCTGACTGAAGTGAAGAAGTAAGATGCAGCCTCAGGGCTAGTGACGATTCTGAATGAACAGAATATACTGATTTCCCATGTATTGAGAAAACGATGTAATGAGATCCCAACTGATGAAGATCAAAGCTTGCTAGAAGTGGCCTGAAGATGGTGTAGGGACACACTTTTGAAAAAGTAGAAGTTAGATCTTGCAGCCGAGTTCCTCTTTTCTGCTACTGTGTGGGGACAGAACCATTGTAGCATGTGGGACTGCCTTGCAGAACTAATTGATAGATCCTTTGCTACAGATTCAACTATACCCAGAGATCCTGGCACTGACTGCACAAGAGGGACTGAGTATTAATATTTAAGTATTTGGCATGCAAGATTAATGCAGCAGATTTGAGGAAAAACCTGATCTGATTCCTGTAGCAATGGGGTTGTTCCTAAGTTTCTTTGCAGTCCTAGAGTGAGGAAAGTTTGTGATTCAGCTTGATTTGTCTGTACTTCTGTAGTCAGTTTCCCTGGCCAAGAGAGATGGCAGGAAAACTGGGAATTAAATCTCTTCTGGATACATATGTCAAGTACTTTTACTTTTTAGGTTTTGGAAGGCAAACAGATGACGTCTGGAGAATGACCTTTGCTGGCTGAACTTCTCCTGTATGCTCTGCTCTCAAATGTGTCGTAACTGTTGATGAAAGCAGTGGCAATTTGTGAAGGTGCTACATAAACTGCTTTGGCAGGGACAAGGCATAGGGCACATAATGGGACAGTGAACCTTGAGCCACTGTGACAGTGAGCTGCTGAGGGAGTTAATTTGCATCTGTTAAAACCAAAATAAACTACTGCCCTCAATGAGAACTGGTAAAAGCAATACAGATTTGATTGCATTCTACTCTAGCAATCTCTAAGCGATAGTAGATGCAGAACCCATGAAATTGTATACTGAAGTTTTCGGGTTTGTGTATGGTGTTGTTTTTTAAATAGCTTTGTGGTGATTGTTCTGTTGAATAATTTTTTTAACTGGAAAATTGTTTGTTTACCAATAAAAAGTATAAATGGGAATGCTTTCAGTGAGGAAAAGGTTTGTGAAGGTTAATGTGTCTGATTTGTTTGGTTTTGGGGGTTTTTTGGTGATTTTGGGTTTTTTTGGTTTTTTTGCTGTTGAGCTTATTGCAGGGATTGCAGTGATGGGATGACAAACTGGAACCTCGGCGACTTCAGTCCCTGAGATTGTGAGGAAGATGACTCTTGGATTTTTTTTTTTTTTTTTTCCAATTTGGAAACGCAAATGGTGCGATTCTGTGGAACTGCCAGTTTAGTCTGCTGCTCTGCTCTGCCTCCTCTGGGACTGGACAATTGCAGGCTGGTACAGAGAAACCAATCAGTTACAAGTGTAAGATAAAGATCCTTTTAAATGCGCTGGTTCACTATGTCCTAAAGAACCAGCTTAACTAATTGCATTTTAAACCTCAGCAAGAGGAGCCAGAAGTCCAGCTTTGACAGATGTTCTTTACTTTGTTTTGCTTGAGCAGCTTCGAGATGAGTCTGTTGCCCAAATGTAGGCATCTAGAGCTGCTTTAAACTTCTACAGTATTCAAGACCCTGTATGGGACTAATGGATATGGGGGAATCTTTTACTTCTCTGTAGCTGTGGCAGGAGACAAAATAAGGGACACATCTGTGTTGAGGGGAACAATAGGTACTTATGATCAGGTATCTGAATTCCACCTTAAACCTCCTTGGCTTTTCAGCCCTATATATCCCTCATTTTCCCTCTCTTCCATTCGATAGTCCATGGCTGTGATGTCCTTCAGGAGTCTGTACTGGGAGCAGTACTCTTAAATTTCTTCATTAATAGACATAGTGGGGTTGAGTGCACCCTTGGTAAGTTCACCGGTGACACTAGGCTGAGTGGTACAGTTGATTGACTGGAGGAAAGGGGTGCCATCCAAAGGGACTTAGACTGACTTGAGAAGTGGGCCCATGTTCAGCAAGACCAAGTGGAAGGTCCTGCACCTGGATCAGAGGAGTCACCAGTATTGGTACAGGCTTGATGGAGAATGGATTGAGAGCAGGCTTGCAGATAAGGCCTTGAGTGTGCTGATGTGTGAAGGCTGGACATGGCCTGGCAGTGTGCACTCACAGCCCAGAAAGCTGATTCTGTCCTGGGCTGCGTCCAAAACAGTGTGGCCAGCAGGGCAAGAGAAGGGGTTTTGCTCCCTGCTCTGTTCTTGTGAGATCCCACCTGGAGTGTTGCATCCAGCTCTGGGGCCCCCAATAGAAAAAGAAATAGAGCTGTTAGGCTGGATCTGGAAGAGAGCTGTGGAAGTGGTCTGAGACTTCTACAAAGACAGGCTGAGAGCACTCAGATAGTTCAGGTGAGAAGATCCAGCTCTGGGGCCCCCAATAGAAAAAGAAATAGAGCTGTTAGGCTGGATCTGGAAGAGAGCTGTGGAAGTGGTCTGAGACTTCTACAAAGACAGGCTGAGAGCACTCAGATAGTTCAGGTGAGAAGAGAGAAGGCTCTGAGGACACCTTATTGTGGCCTTTCTTATAAGCCCCATTTAAATAATGAAAGGTGGAGTGTGGTGAGCGCAGACCTTTCCTGTGAGAAATTTTTCTCTCTTCTTCCTGTGTTTTATAAACAAAGATAAAGTTTGGATGTTGTTGGAACGGTGTCTCGAGATATGGATGATTCACGCCTGGCCAGTCGGCCTGGGGGGAGGTTTTGAATTGGCCCAATCCGAGTGACCTTTGAAAATCTATATAAGTTGGAATTATTTAATAAAAGACACATTTTGCCACGCTGAAGAGCTGGACTTCTTCTCTCTGTTAGCGGTTCAACAGCGACATCGGAGAGAGACTCTTTACCAGGGCTTGTAGTGTCACAGGACAAGAGGTAATAGTTTTAAACTAAAGGAGAGCAGAATTACTGTAGATAGAAGAGATTACTTCATCTGTGAATTAGTGTGGCAAGCCACTGGAACAGGTCACTCAAAGAAGCTATGCATGTCTCATCCCTGGAAGTGTTAAAGGCCAGGTTAGATTGAGCTCTGAGCAACCTAATTAATCTGAAAGATGTCCCTGACCACAGCAGGGCTGTTAGAACTAGATGATCTTTAAACGTCTCTCAACCCAAACCATTCTCTGATTCTGTGCTACTACACAATTTTTAATGAAATGCTGAGTTGCTCTTCCAATAGCCTAGGCTGAATTTTGTTTCTAAATCTGTGAGGGTAGATATGACGTGCTGCTTCCATCTTCAGCTTTGTAGCTTCTGCTGCTCCTGCAATGTTCTTTAACTTGGCCTTTGTTCATTCCATAATGTTTCTAGAGCTATACCTTATGTATCTAAAAATGCATTTTAAACTATTATGTTTTGCTTGCTCTGTTGTGTGACTGCACCAATAAAGGTCCTCTGCTAAAAAGCATTTCAGAAAGCATATGTCTAGATTTGCAATGCACAGTAAAATCTCCTTGTATGATAATGTACTTTTCATGAGTGCTGTATGCCGTCTCCCACTAAAATTGTTGGATTGCTTTCTGCTCTCCAAGAGTTTATGAGTTATAGTTGCTTTTGAATTTTACATTTTTCTTCTGACCCTCTGCATAGTTGCTCAGTAGTTCTTTCTGGCATTTTTGAGTGGCTCATGTCATGCATCCTTGACAGGAACACATACCAGAGTGGATGAAAGACATTGTAATTAAAAGAACTTTTTCTGGTGACTCTGGCTGCCAGTCTAGATGTGCACATGCTTTAACAGTGAACATACGGATTCATGGGTCCTACAGTCATCGAAGACAAAAAGTCTTTCCAGCCTGAGAAAGTTCTTCATGCCACAGAAACTCTGCAGGTAACTGATTTTGTCCCAGGTCAGGCCCTCCCAGGAGACAGAAACATTAGAAACTCGAATCCTGCAAACACAGGTTTGCTCCACATTTTCAGACTATCTTACTTGACTGACAAGAATTTGATTTTATTTATGTCTCTAGAAGATGATGCTAATTTTTTTAGCATGCTGAAATATTAGGCTTTACCTTATTGCCTTTTGAAACTATGCTATGCAAGTTGATTTAGGTCTTTGAAAAGTTTGTTTTGACATCTGTGTCTCTGAATGCCAAATACTTTATCTTGATCCAGAAAATTATAGGGGCCAAGAGATATTTTTCTCATTGAGATGTACCTTGTCAAAACAAAAATTTCAGGGTTGGGAAAACTGGTTATTTTCAAAGCAGGAATGAAAGATCCCAGGACAGACCTGGAGTGTTTGGTCCTGGAATGGAAACCCTTGTGGTTAGAGCTGAACTTTTCTGTCTGCTCAGACAGTTTATGTATTTGGAATTATTTGTAAAACAGTAACTCAGCTGAACTGGGAGCTCCCTGTGCAGAAGTACCGAGAAATAAGAATGTGCCTCAGATCAGTTCTGGTTTTGTTCTTTAAAATGCCTTATCTGAGATTCTGTTCAGAAGCATTCTGCATTTCCAGACCTTTAGGAGGTGCATATGCTTATTCTTTTTAGCTGAATCTAGTTAAGAAGAAGTCTTAAGAATAGGGGATTGGGGAGGAGAGGGGAGTGGGGTGGTGGTGACAAGTGCCCTTGTAGGTGCTATTGTGGGCTGCTGTGGGATTGAGCCCGGCCAAACCTTCCTTCTGAAGCTGTGCAGGTGTGTAAAAGTAAAGAAAAAGACATGAGGGCAGGCATGCCAGGATGAGGGAACATGTTGGTGCAGTGGTTATTTTTAGCTGAGAGAGAGAGAGGAATGCTGAGATTCAGCCTCTGGTTTAATACAAACAAAACAAACAACAGCAACAAACACCACCAGAAGAAAAGGAAATCTGGGCTGAGCAGCTCAGAAGAGGCAGACAGAGAAGTGTCTTCTCTGTGCATTGATCACGTGTGTCTGATCAGAGCTTCCTCTTGCAGCTTTGAGTTCAAAAGCTTGATGTCTAGAGACTTGAAGTCAGTGACAGAACAGAGGGGTTTCCATGCTTAAACACATGGTGAAACCACTGTTCTCAAGATTTGTGTTTAACATCCTGAGACTTTTTGTTTTTCTTGAAGGACCTGTAAGTACTAAGCTGCTGCAGCCTAAGAGCAGGAACAGCTGGCAGGTGTCACCGGGGAGTTCTCCATGAATTCAGTAGCTCCTTTTGAGGGAGCTCATTTGTTGCTTTTCACTAGTAGGGAGGATGCTGAAAGGTTTCTTTTTCTGGCGCTTTTGAGCTACTGAAATAATTGGTTCATTAGTAACTAAGGAACAGAAGCATTTCCAGGAAAAGCTCCTAGAAGCTGGCTTCCCTCTGAAAGATAAGTTGTTTTGATCCTGTTTGTTTTTTCTGAAGGGTGAGGAATTTGTACCGAGTGATCCATCCGCTGATGAAGTATTTTGTAAAACATGACTTGGGAAGCATAATTAATACTATATCATCTGATCAGTCAAGCAACCCTACAGAACAGACTGAGAGTAATGACTTTCTCAGAGGATCACTTAGTGTTGCATAATGTCAAATGACTACATTAAATTTGATATTGGGCAACATAATGTGGGAAGAGAATGTGAAAAATACAGAAATCTAGGGAATGTCAATCCTAAAGTAGGATCTAATTTATGATCACTGGAAAAGGGTACCTTTAATGATACTTCCTTTGAAATACTGTATTTTTGGATGTACCTTCTCCTCCTTTGGCATTGCTTCAGTACTTAAAGGAGTGTAACTGGACTGTGAGATGTTGCCCATAATGGATTTAAATTAACTTATTGCACAGAAGTCGAACTAAGTACTTATAAAATTGGGTTGAATATCATCCCTTTGGGAGAGTGAGGGTTGAACAGTAAAGGCTTCTGCCACACTAACACACTTCCAGAATGTCTTTTGGTCTTCAAGAAGCATTGTACTTGAAGGACTGATCCTCAGTAGGATTGTTTTGTTATGGGGTGAACAGTGAGTCAAAGGACTCTGTTAGTACCAAGTTCAGTACTGGGTGTTTTGGCTTTGTGTTNTTTTTTTTTTTTTTTTTCAGCAGTTAAGGAAAAAACTATTCTTACAAACAAGTGGTTGGAGCAGCAGTGTTTGTAGGACTTTCTGACAAGTTTGTAGCAACTCTAGAGAAATTGGATCTTGACTGATGGGCTTGGGGAGATAGTCATATGCTTTCATATTTACTTCAAGTTAGAATTGGAGCAATGTGATGACGAATTTCATGGGGAGATATATTTGTTCTGTGGACAGCTAGTGCTGTTGCAGAGTTGTGCTGTGCTACAGCCTCTGTTTTTAAATTTCTGCTCCCAGAGTGCTGTTGTGGCAAGCTGAAGCATCTTGTTTGATGGGAAAGCACTTTCAGGAGGGTGACTGTACTTAAACACCAAACAGATGAATTCATTTAAGTTGGAAACCTGGAAATCATTGTTTCTTCCACATCCCAATAAATGTAAAATGATACTGGATCCCAGCAGATCTTTGTGGGGTGGTAGTGTTGTGTTCTGCCCCATTTACTGTTGTGAACTGGGGACAAAACTGTGAAGTCAAACTTATGTCCATGCTATGAATTAAGTAAATGTTAGGTGATCACTGTGTTGGCTCTTATTCACAGAATCACAGAATATTCTGGGTTGGAAGGGACCCACAATGATCATCAAGTCCAGCTCCTGGCCCTGCACAGGACAGCCCCAAGAATCACACCATGTGCCCAAGAGTATTGTCCAAAAGCTTCCTGAGCTCTGTCAGGCTGGTGCTGTGACCACTTCCCGGGGGAGCTGTTCCAGTGCCCAACCACCCTCTGGGTGAAGAACCTTTTCTAGTATCCACCCTAAACCTCCCCTGACACAACTTGAGGCCATTCTCTCAGGTCCTGTCACTGTCACCACAGAGGAGAGATCAGGGTTTGCCCCTCTTCTTCCCCTCATGAGGATGGTCTCTATTAGTTCAAGTTCTTTCTTATATCATGGTGACCTAAACTGCACACAATATTCGAGGTGAGGCTGCACCAGTAAATCAGATTTCATTTTATGACAAGGTAACCTGTCTAGTTGATCAAGGAAGGCCAGTTGGTGTGATTCTTTTAGAATTTTGTAAAGCTTTTGATCCTGTCTCTCAGGTCCTTCTGGACAAAATGTCCAGCACACAGCTAGATAAACACATCATGCAATGGGTGAGGAACTGGCTCACAGGTTGGGCACAAAGGGTTGCAGGGAATGGGGTGTGACATCACTCTGGGGACCTGGCACTACTGGGGTTCCACAAGGCCCCATCATTGTCTCTGTGCTCTTCAGCATCTTCATAAACACCTTGGATGGAGGACTGGAAGGGATACTAAGCAAGTCTGCAGATGATACAAAACTGGGAGGAGCTGTTGACTCCCTTGAAGTCAGAGAGACCCTGCAGAGAGATGTCAACAAATCAGAGAACTGATCACCAACCATATGAAGTTCAACACGGGAAAGTGCTGGATTCTGCACCTGGAATGGGGCAGCCCTGGATGTATGGACAGACTGGGGAAGGAGGTGCTGGAAAGCAGAGCCATGGAAAGGGATCTGGGGGTCCTGGTCGGTGGCAAGTTGTACATGAGTCGGCAGTGCCCTGGCAGCCAGGAGGGCCAAGTGTGTCCTGGGGTGCATCAGGTGCAGCATTGCCAGCCAGGCAAGGGAGGGGATTGTCCTGCTCTGCTCTGCACTGGTTTATTGATGCAGAACTATAGCTTGTGTTACATAACTGATGATTTAATAAGATCTGTATTACACCAGAAAGAAGGTTACAGGTCAGAACAGGCATAAGGCTGGTAATGTGTAATCTTCATGTATCTTGGACTTAGTTGCTGTGTTGATCCTGAGCACAATAGCCTTGAAATAATGCGTTGCACTGGGCTTTTCAAAAAGGGCAGTGAAGTTTTAAAGTAACTCACTAGTGCTTCTGAGCTAAAAGGCGGTAAATGTAATCTGAATCTTCCTCTCATGAGGTAGATATGCGAGCATTACTATCCAAGGGAAGAATACCAAGGCTGTGCCAAACTGTTGTTCTGTGCCAAGTTGCTTATCTTTTGCTTTTGAAGATTAAAATTAGCAATTTGAAGGTCCCAGTGGTTGTAACATTACATATGAGCCTTTAGAGGCAAGGCAAAGTCTTGCTTGTTATCCTGAAATATTAAAAACATGAAAAAGTTGTAACAGAAGTCAAGCAAAGAAAAAAGAAATACAAACATGAGGAATTTCTCATTCTGTTGCATGTGAGACCTTACATATGGTGGCGGGAGAAGAGAGAAGATAATCCCAGGAGTCACCAGTTGCCTCTGAGGCTCTGAGAACTCTCCTTTCCGCTTTAATACCATTTCATGGTGCATTTTGCCTGGAGGCTTATATCCTGTGTGCTCAGATTTCACTGTATTAGAATATTGCTTTTGTGGCATTTATCACCTTGGATCTGTGTGGATGCTGTTTTTTGTTTCGGCAGGAATAGCTGCAAAGATGTTGAAAAGTGATTAAAATGCGTCCTTTTACAGCTGGGCTTGTGAGGACATATGATGGCTATAGAAAGTGGCTTTCCTGTGAAGGTGTTAAGGATTTGTAAGGAAGTGTATCTTCAGCCTGTTAAACGTGCTAATTTAGAGTGTGCTCGCTAGAGATTAATTGTACTTAATTGTGTACATACACTGAGAGGCTCCCAGTCTCTGTCCTCTTGCCTGTCCTAATTTTTCTGCATTTGTTTCATGCCTCTTAGGCTACACCATCACTCACCTCCTTAACGTCTTTCATCCATTCACGCTTTTTGACTTCTCCACCTTAACTAGTCAGCCGTGCTTTCATCTTCTCCTCCACTATCCTTCTATGATATATTTTCACCTCAGTAAAGCTACTGCTGTTTTTCCTCCTATGGTTGAATATAACAGGGGGAAAAAAAAAACCCCAAAGTAAACCTACAACTACATGCTTTTAGCAATGAAAACATAGTTCTGAATTTAACAAAGCTATACATTTTCCAGTTGCTCCAAATTTTAGGTACTGACCCAGAAACCTTGGCCTTAGATATGTTCAATTATACTTTGAGGCAGAAGGAATTAAACAACTTTTTGAGAAAATACAAGTATCTCTTATTTGAATAACTATTCACATGGTAAATCTGTGACACTGTGTAACTTGTGATTCTTGTTCCTGTGGGCCATAAGCTCTGAGAAATAGAAATTAACATATATTAAAATCAAGTTTAGGCCAATTTTTCTGATACCCAACCACAGTATTTAGCTGAGCCACAGTGAACTCTTGCATAGGGAGAACAAATTATGTAGTCCTAGAATTTATATTTAATTGTCTTATTGCAACAAACTATAGATAATAGAAAACTGTCTATCACATCAGTCATCTCCACAGAAAGGCATGTCTAATTATGTCACTCTTACAGTTTGCTAATCTCCTTCTTAGGGTTGTCTTCTCACATTATGAAAAAACAGTATAAGTAGAATGTTTTTACTTTTTCATTAAATGATGGGATAGAAGCTTGCTTTTAAGCTGTAGTTAAAGCTGGTTCTCCCTGCATTCATGAAGGCAATAGATGAAAGCTTGATTTAGAAAAAATTACTTTAAACCCTCCTGACTTCAAAAGAACTAGTTTTCTTAGGGTAAGCAGTTTTAGGATATTCTCAGGATATTTTGAAACGTAGTCTTGTATATAAATGAAACTCTGTATGCATCTTTATCTTGTAATGACTTTAAAAGCTGAATTTGGATTAACTTGATGTAGTCATCAATGTGTTTGATCAATAGTTACTTTTTGGGAAGATGTGTGATGTTTAATAACTTCTGAAACTATTCTGAATTGTAATTTACAAGTTCATCCTGAAAATGTTCCTTTTAATTCCATTATTAGAGTGTTAACCTGGTGATGAGAGGATAGTGGAAACAGTCTTGTCTGACTTCAATTTACTACCCTTGTAAAACTAAGACTTTTAAACCCTTCTCTGATTCTAAAAGATATAGAACCTAAAAGTCACTTTGTAATGACTGCCTGAGGAAAACTTAAGTTCGAAAACTGTTTCCCTCTCTGTATTCTGGTATTCCATCCTTATTTAGCCCACATGGACCTGTAAATGGCATTTTAGTTTCAGTTACTGATTATCTGTTCCTCTACACACACCTGTAGACCTAATTTAGGTGATGTTTTCTTTCCCCTTCAGGTATGTTGAGCATATATTACTATGCTCCAGGTTTTTGTTTCCATAGGTACATTCAGTAGAATCCATTTGTTTTACAATAGACAGACTTTGCAGCATTTATTGGCGTAGATAAGGCGATTGAAATCAGGCAAATGGGGACAGAGTTTCCAAGATCCACAGGCTTGTGCTTGTTTTAACATCAGGGGAAGCTGACTAAATTCTTCTAAAATTATGGCTGTGAGGCCCTAGCTACGAGTTAAGTCATAGGTACTTACACTTGAAACACAACAGAGGTATTTACTAAATGCTGTCCTTTTCATCACATGTGCAAGACCATATTGTAATTAAATGTAGTGGGTTAATCCAGGCAGAAGTATTATGCATATGGTGCTTGGTTAATTTCTTTTCAAACAGTTTTTTAATTGGACGGATATAAAGGAAGAGGACTTGAGAGGTCTGTCGTCAAGAATTCCAGTCCTAGTTCAGTTCTTTTATACCAAGATGATTGCATTGGTGTCTAAATTTTAGTCGTATTGTTTGTAGTGGACAGCATTCAGTTTGTCTTTTCTGAAATGCAGTAGAGTTTTAAAATTATTTCTTCATTTTAACACAGTTATTCCCATACCGTGGTTTTAGTCTAACCATCTTAAAAAGGTTAAGAAGCACAAGTGGAAAATAAAAATTAGCAATTGAAGCTGGGAGGGAAAAACTGCAAGGATTATTTACCCTCATGCTTCACTAAATAAACTGATTGACATTTGGGATTAAATTAATTTTCTTCCACTCAGCAGCCTTAGCATGTTGTACCATTAGCTTCATGCTATTGATTGTATGTCTGAGACATCCATGGGCCTTTCTCTGGAAAAAGAAGGCTGAGTTAGCTGCATTCTTTATCACTTACAGCCTCCTAATCCTGATATTCAAACTTGATATAATATAATCAAAATATAATCCTGATATACAAATACAAAGAGAGGAGAGAAGGAATAATGTCTCTACTCAAGTGCAGTGAGTAAAGCTGGATCTCTCTGAGCCAGGTAGGACATCTCTTAGGGTTGAGTGAGCAGCCAGCCCTGAGTTACCTGCTCATTGCAATAACAGCTAATTTCCTTTGTCCTCAGATGAAGTTTGTACATGCTTTGCCCCTGCACCCTCACTACCTGGGCTAGCTGATGGTGGAGCCTGCCACCTGTCAAAATGTGCAAAAAGGAGATACCCATTCCTTCTGCAGTTTCAGGAAAAACATGCAGGATGCAGGAGTTGTTCAGGGAAGAAAAAAAAAGCTTTTATCCACATTTTGGAAGAATGCTTGGGGAATAGCTGCTGAATGCAGTGGATTAACTTGTTTTCATTTATGGGAAAGCAGAAATACTGCTGTTGGAAAGAAAACCTCTGCTAATAAAGAACCTACCGCTGTCCCTGTCTTTTTTTTCATGAGATAATAAATTACACAACTGGGCCATGTTCAAGAGAGCAAGGCTAGCTCAATTTGGGTTTCAGTGAGTGCATGGTACAGTTTGTGCAGGTTTTGTTTCCTCATGGTACAAATAGAAGGGATTTCTTTGGTTGAAATTAGGCAAATACATAGCATCATCTTGTACCCTTTGTGATAAGCAGTGCTGTTCTGGCTTTTTGTAGTAATTTTCTCACTGACCCTCCGATTCTGCATGAAAACCGCTACAATTTAAATCCCTGCAGTGTCTGAGACTCATGATTTCTCTTTCAGAGTTCAGATGGGTCCCTCTCTGGGGTTATGCAGAAGTGGAAGGAGTATCAGCTGCAGTGCCAGAAATACTTGTATGAGACACCCCCCATTGTGGCAGGTAAGCTGGTTTGGTAGGGATAGGAAGTATTGATTTTTAAAATGCACGATAACAGTAGCAAGGGAGTGATTAGAAGCTTGAAAATACTTCTTTCTGGTCCATTGCTTCTTTTTCCCATTTGCTTCTGCCTGCTCTCTGTGGGGCTCTTCCCTGTGCTGGGGGAAGTGTTTTATGGAACAATTTCATTGTAAAGATGTTTGTCCTTGGGTTCAGAGTGTTATGCAGTGGCAAGTAGTAGCTGTACCATATCAAACAGCTGCTAATGTTAATAGCTCTGAAACTTTTTTAGGCATCAAGGTGCTAGGAAATTTGGGACTACACTCTTCACATTGAACTAGGAATTTGTGGGTTGTAAAGTTGGTATAAATTATTTTGAGCATTGTAAAATACTGAAATGCCTTTGGAAGAAAAACAAATTACTTAAGGAAAATGAGAATGTAACTTGTCTTAATGTTTGAGCTGCTGTAATGTGATGAGAGCATCTGTGGTGTGCCAGCATTGTGGTGTTTAGAGGGCAATGGTGACTTGTCAGTGATGCTCACAATTGGACACCGTGCAGCTTCTCCTCTGCTTCACTGCTTTTGTGACACACTGAAGAAAGATAAGATGAGTTTAAAGTTGTGCCTGTGAAGAATTATTTCAAAACTGTTAATATTCCTTGTCTTAACTACATTATTATGTCAGAGTGAGAGCAGTAGCCGATGACAATGGCGAGGAGACATTCATCTCCCTCTGCTGCATTATTCTGTTGAGCAGTTGAGTGCTGCCCTCTAAGAATGAGAGTTTAATGAAATCTGAAGTTGAAGTATACTCACGTTGATTAAACTGTAATGCAAAGTTATGGTTTTGTGTGGGTATTTCATTGGCGGACTTATATATTAGGGTAGACTTTCCAACTACACGACTTTGAACCATTCTGAGGAATTATTATCTTTCGTGTTCATAGCAAAAATGATTTTAAATTAAACTGGGACAGGTAAGGGTGTAAAAAAGAAAAGATAGGTGAATTAATACTAATCCATTACTTTCTTGTCTATTGATTCAGCATAAGCCCCTAATCTGTTCCTTAGTTCCTCCCTGAAACAACAGTTTCCTGTGTGGAGGTAAACTCTTTTGGATAAGTAAGTGTTATTTAATTCCACATCAAAGCTTAAATGCATGTCTGTATTTCCTTTTATATTCTTCTCCTAAGTCTTTTCCTTCTTGCAGTGTTACTACAGGCAGTGGCATGACTCCCTCTTCTCTCTCTGCAGAAGGCAAGTTCTGCAACAGAACGTTTGACAATTATGCCTGCTGGCCAGATGGACTGCCTGGCACCTACGTGAATGTCAGCTGCCCCTGGTATCTTCCCTGGGCTAATGCAGGTAAGAGCCTTTCCTTACAGAGCTTTAAACCAGTCCTGTTTTCCTTGCGCAGTTTTAGCAAGGACAAGATTGGCTTGAATGGCTGTGAGTGCAGTCAGTTCTCTGTAACATTAGGGATGGGTATTAGTATGATACATTCTTTATCTGTGTTTAGCATGAGAAGATGAAAAAGAGAGAACAGACTTCTTAAAGGTTGTGTTTAGTTTGGTTATTTTTTGCTCTGATCTGGTTTTGCTACTTGGATAGTGGGGACTGTTAATAACTTAGCTCTGTGTGCTTGCTGAAGGCTATCTAATGATGCTAATAGCGTAGTTGGAAAACTGAGATAAAAGTAACAAAGCTAAGTGGTACATCATCCTGTAGAAGATACAGACAAAAAAGTCTAAAGTGAAAGTGTTTTGTGTTGCTTCCTCAGATAAACTTACTTGTCAGAATGCTGTGAGATGAAGGCATTTTTAGTGGTTTCAAAAACTTTTTCTATGAAGGACTGAATGTCACCTTTAGATTTTACACTGTTATGTGCATGTACACTTGAAGGCAAGGTGTATTAGATCACTTTATGTAGTATTCTGTCTTTCAAACCAGTGACTTGTACAGCTTGTTCTTTGTGAAGACCTTTCCATGCTTTGAAGTCTAAATGAAGCAGTTTATTAGCCAGCTGCGGTGGTGTGGAGAAATTGGCTTTGGCCTCTGTTAAAGGGCAGGATATTACTTAATGAGGATATATAGTTCTGATTGATGGGTGCAGAGTGTATGGTTTAAGTGTGGAGAACATGTTATGAGTGTTGGTATGAGGCGACATCAGGAATGACAAAGGAAAGGGATGGGATGGTCAGAGATTACTTAAATGTATTGTGTAATGTGGAACCTGGGCATGATAAAAATAGCATGAAATAAGGGGTGGAGATGATATTGGGTCTGGCTGGGTTGGAGGTGATTTTCTTCACAACAGCCCCTGTGGTGCTGTTTCTGGCTGGAAGTGTTAACAATGCACCAATGGCTGTTGCAGAACAGCTCTTGCCCAGCAAAAAGCACTCACTCTAAGCCCTGCCTGAGGCCAGCAAGACTGGAGGTCTGCAGGAGGTTCAGGGGTGACATAATTGGGACAGCTGATCTGATCTGACCTGACCAAAGGAATATTCCTCCTATATGATACTATGGTGGGCAATAAAGCTCAGGGAAAGCGGGGGGGGAAGTGGGTAGAGGCATTCATTATGGTGTTTGTCTTCCCAAGTAATGGTTACGCATGTTTTCCAAGAAGCAGCTGGATGTCTGCCTGCTAATGCGAAGCAGTGAATAAATTCCTTATTTTGCTTTACTTGCATGTGCAGCTTTTGCTTTCCTTACTAAAATGTCGTTATATTGAAGGGTTGGTGGTGTGTGTGTGGGGAAATCCCCACAATTAAAATGCCACCACAACACTGACAAAGGTTAAACATTTACGCACACAATAATTCTACACCCCTTGGCCCTTCACCACTTTACAGCTGCAAAGTATTCCCCATAGTTATTCCACTCTGTGGCAACATCCAGTGCCAGTTTTTCCCACTATTTCTCCAGGTTACTTATTTATCTTGACCAACAAGACTTTACATTTTACTTTTTCTCCCCCATCCTGTTGAGGTGGGAGAGTGGCTGGGTGGGTGTTTGGCATTGAGCTAAAGTCAGTTCATCTCATCCACCGTGGAATTCCAGGGGCTGTGAAGAAGCCTGCCCTGGTGCCTGCAGCATCTCCTCACCTCCATCTTCTCTGACTACAGTGCTCCTCACAGGGCTGTTTCTCACACTCCTCACCTGTCACTGCCAGGCAGTGTTTGGCTGTTTCTTGTGTTTCTTGTTTTCCCTTGATGCCATGGTCTAGTTGACAAGGTGGTGTTAAATCATAGGCTGGACTCGATGATCTGAAAGGTCTTTTCCAACCTAGTTAATTCTGTGATTCCGTGATCTTGACTGAGGGGCTCAGCTGTGCCCTTACAGGGGGGCTTTGGAACCAGTCGTGTCCGGCACGGGACAGCTCCAGCCTCTCCTTGCAGAGGCTGCCCTTGGTCACCTCTTCAGCCTTGCCTGCTTTCCTAAGTGACCTCAGAAGTCAAAATGCTGTTTGCTAATCCTCCTCAGATTATTAAAGATGTTATGCTTTTGAAATGGATAAACAAGCCTTTACAAATGTATGAAATTAATATTTACCTCATAATTAACATAAAATTATTGGATACTGCAGAATTTTTTTTCAATAGTGCTCTTCTTTCTGGATACCTATAACTCTTCACAGAATTTAACTTCTTTCTCCAAAGCCTTTTACTTTCAGTCTTTAAGATCCTGGACAGAGTTATTTGACTTCCAACTGCTCTTGAAACCACTGCTGGAAAGAGCCAAGATTTAACACAATACTGCAGATTAGTAAATTATTGGAATGTGCAATATCCTTCATACTTTTGGAAATAAGTTTTTTAAAAAATTAATTATCCTGAAAACAGTTTGTTTCTGTGAAAAGAAGAGCAGCATTCTGTAACTCCTTGCTAGGGAGAATTGCAAAATACCTCAGAAAATTATTAAGCCTCTGGATGTGTTCCCTTGTTGAGCAAATTGTGCATATACCTCAAAGTCTTTTTCATCAGTGAGGAATAAGAATGGAACAAGGTGGCCTTTCATTGTCCAATATAAAACAAGAAGTTTGTATCGGTGCCAGGTGTGTGATTTAAGAGCCTGAATTACCATGACCTGGTAGTATTCCATGACATCTTGTGGAGTCATGTTCAAAGTGAATGCTAATGAGCTGCTGTGATGAAGAAGAGATGTCTTTATAATAGAAGATCTAGAGCAATAGGAAATTGAACACCCTGTAATTTAGAGTGGTTACTAAGGTATGTTTGTTAGGTGTTCTTGCTTAGCCGCCTGCTTGGAACTTGGAATAGGTTCTAGTGCTGCAGGACTTCCATCTCATCACCTACTGGAAATGGAGAGGAGGAAAAGGTGAGATGTTGTTTGGGCAGTACCTTCAAAACATGTTCAGGGAAGGTCGTCATTAAGTACGAAGTGCTTCAGCCAAGTTGTCATTTAAGTCTTCATTTAAGACTCCTTGATTAGGAGTCAGGTTTTCAGGTTTGTAGAAAGCTTGCTGGAGTATACCCCCAGAAATCCCCTGGGAATTTAATTGAGTCTTTTGGAACTGAATTCTGCTTATGATGGGGTACTGAAATGGAGGAAGCATTGAGTGTGAGTCTCTTCATGGCTTGACCACTTCTGTATAAAAATGTAGAAGAGCTGGAAGCAGGGAAAGGTGACCTAGGAAGTATGCAGAGACACTGACCATTCAAGGATAGTATTGGGAAAGCCATAGCCCGCCTGGAATCTGACAAGTGATTTGAAGAGCAACTAATAGGTCTTCTAAACAGATACGAGAAAACAATTTGGATCCACTGCTGAGTGGGGCAGGAGAATCTTTGGCAAAGGATGGGGAAAAGTAGTCACTGCCTTCTTCATCACAGCCTTTGCTGTTAAAACAGACCTTTAGCAATCCCAGACCACTGAGATCAGTGGTAAAGATGGAAGCAATGAAGACTTACTGGATGAGGATCGGAATATGGAACACTTTAACAGGGTGTACAAAAGTCCACAGCAATTAATAAGGATGTACTATCAAGCGCTGAATGAGCTGATTAATGCCTGTGTGAAGTCACTCTTGATTATCTTTGAAAGGTCATGGCAATTGAGGGAGATTCCTGAAATTGTCACCACTATCTTCAAGAAGTGCAAGGAGGCAAATGTGAGGAATTACAGATGATTTGCCTTCTGTCAGTCGCCAGGGAAGTAATGGAACAAATAATCCTGGAAACTGTTTCCAAGCACATAAAGGAAAAGAAGGTGATTAGGAGTAGACAACGTGGGTTTATGAAGGTGAAATCATGCATGATGAACCTGATAACAGGACTAGCCTGGTGGCTAAGGGAAGAGCAGTGGATGTGTTTATCTTGACTTTAGTAAGACTTTTGATACAGGCTCCCATATTATCCTTCACAAACTGATGAAGTATGGATTAGACAAAAGGCTGAAAAAATGGACTGACAGGAGTCCCGTGATGCTTTGCCTCTGGGGAGGAATAGTTGTGTGTATCAGTACTGACTGGATGGAAAGCACCTCTGCAGAAAAGGCTCTGGAGGTACTGGTGAGCACCAAACTCATAATGAGAACCAGTGGGCAGTTGAGGCAAAGGACACTGATGGCACATTTCGTGGGTTGTATTAGGAAAAGCATCATTGGCAGCTCAGGAGGATGATTCTTCCCCTCTGCTCTGGGGAGTGTGACACATCTGGAGTTCTTTGTCCAGTTCTGGGCTCCCCAGTGTGAGAGAGAATTGACATAACCTCAGCAAGTCCAGGAGATGACTGTGAAGTTTAACAAGGAATGGGAGTATCTCTCTTATGAGGTAAGACTGAGAAAGCTGGTATTCTTCAGCCTGGAGAAGAGAAAGCCTCAGGGGAAATCTAATCCATGTGCATGCTCACAAATTGAAAAAAAAAAATTCCTTTAAACATAATTATTTTACTATGAGGTTTGTCAAATGCCAAGAACAAGTGACCCAGAGAGGTTTTGCAGTCTCTTTCCTTGAAGAGAACAGCCATAGCCTGACTAGACGTGAACCTGAGCAACTTGATTGTTGTATTAGGAAATCTCCAGAGTCTCATTGCAGTGTTGACTGTTTTGTGATTCTGTTTCTGTTAACTTCTTTTTTATAGGATGATAAGTCTTGGTAACCAATTATTGTCAGGCATAACAAATTTCTGTTGGTGTCAGCCAGAATACGAGATGGGGAGAAGAATTTGCATGGTAAATGTTTGGGAAGTTGGAGCATTCCTTGGGGAATTACAGGTTTTGCAACTATGCAACTTTGCAAACTATGCTTCAATAGCTTTTGCTGTTTGTGTACCACTCCTGTCCTAGTGGCTGTCAGTCTTGAGCCTGCTGTTGTGCAGTTCTCAACAACAGATGTGGCCCAGCAGGTTGCCTAGCAGAATGGCAGGCTCAAAATGGTATGAAGAACTTTTCACCTGCTCAGCAGGCAGGTGCTGTGTGACAAGTCCAAGTGCACATGATGTCAGTCAGTGCTTGTCCCTATGTGCTGCCACAGAGCTGCTCACTGAGGTGTGACTTTCTTCTTGCTCGTTTAATGTGGTGCCTTCTGAATCCCAGCCTGCACTGTGGGCACGGTTCAGCAGTAATGCTTTCTCCAGAACTTGGGGTTGCTCATTTATCTCATGGTACGAGAGATAAGGGAGATGGGAATCTGTTCATTGAGAATGTTGGAAGTTAAACCAGTGTTCCATGCTGTGTGCTTATTCAGACTTGCATGCATAGAGAAACTCAAGACCAGCCTTTCGTGAGACAAATCCATGGAGGATGGGCCTACAGGTCTTTTGAGCTAAGGAACATGTGCATTTGCAAGGTTTTTTCCTACAGGATCAGTTGCCTTGTGATTGTAACATTCATCTTCAGCCCTTTTTGAAAATGCTGCTTGCAAAGGCAGCCTATAAAGTACAGCAGTGACAATCCATACTGTCCCCCTCATGTCAGATCTTTAGAAACACTGAGGCTGAGACTTCTTTTTGTTGTGTTACATAGCAGGTATGTCAGCGTCTCTGACAGTGTCAGTATTGGCATGCTGTCTGCAAGGATGTACTCTGAGGGCTGGGAGTACGTTCATGATAATTGAATGGAAGAAAGGTCACAACATTAGACCAAGATTTTATGCTTGAAACCATGTAACCCTATACTCATGCAGACTTTTTTTGTGACGGGTAAGTAAATTTAACCTGAATTTTTAGAGGATTTGTTTAATTACAGGTTTTACTGAAATACTGGGTATTCATTTGTGGGTGCACTTTTGAGATGTGCCCTGAAGGTTGGGTTCTTTTATCTTTCTTTGGTGGCACTGCACTGCTGTCTCTTTTCCATCTGTAGTTATGCAGCAAACTAGATTGGGAGTTTCACCCAACTGAAATGTGGGGATTTCTCCTCATTCCTCTGAGTCTTTTTTTTTTCCTTCTTTCATGTAGATCAGTTTCCTGATTGGTGTGATTGCAGCTGTATTAGCATTCATCTGCTTCAATTATATTGGTCATTGTATTATTTTCTTAACAGAAAATAATGAAATAAGAATATTATGGGTATCTGGGTAATGAGTATCACACTAAAGCCAAAGCAGCTGAGGTTTAGAGTAGTCTCTTCTTCAGTGCATGTTAAATCATTGTCACTGCTATGAGAAATCGGTAGCTGATGTGTCTCACAGCACAGTGCAGAGGTTTGGTATCATAGCAGATGAGGAGCTCAGACACTGCTGGACTCTGACTACATGGCAGGAGTTAATACAGTCATCTGTGTCCCTTGAGTACCATATAAAATAGCTCTGTGCATGTAGTGAGGAAGCTTTTTCTTGCTTCTTGATAGCAAGAAGCAGGATCATTGGGGCAAATGGAAAGTGGAGGGCAATCTAATTTTGGTCTGAGTATTTTGTTCAAGGCTTTGTAGTGAGATTCTTAAAATTTCTCTTTGGCAAGATTTCCTTGCTTTCAAGTATTATTTTGAAAAGCTTTGAAAATACTAAGTGAAATGTCTGGATATTCAACAAAGCAAGCACATGCTTAACTTTTGCATGCCTTGCTTCCCTACCCCCAAAAAATACCCAAACCAAAGCAAAGCTTTTTTTGGCCTGCTTATACATCTTTGAAAGAGCAAGCTACAGAAATTTCTCAAATCTGTACAAGCTATTTCATTCTATCTCTGGCTTTTATTTGTTCTTGTGCAACTCCCACTGTGGACAGGTCTTCGCGGGGATATACTGAAGTAGCAGGAGGGAGGTTATTGTTAAATGCATTTGTTCTGCAAAGTTGCCAGTACAGATCTTGGACCACAGCCAAAGCTTGCTGAAGGCAAATTTTATGTATTTGTGTTGAAGTGTTGAAGCTTTTGCTGCTGTATGTGCAGCCCACTCAGGTTATGGTAGCATTGAAGTTACACCAGGTAAACTTTGCACACCTTGCTATCCACACTGTAGTCAGAGAGATTATGACAAGTTCTAGGGCCTTAGCTGTCTCAAAGTCCAATCAGTGCAGAAGCTCTGAGGGGAGCAGTAGGGGCTCCTTTAAGGAACAGTGGGCACCTTGCCTCACTGTCACTGGCTGTGTGCTTTTTCTTGTTACCTACTCATAATTGAAGGCCAGCTGCCAGTAACACCATGTGGATTTGGAAACCTTGGAGCTGCACACTTCATCTTGCAATTATGCCTCCTCTGGGGTTCTGATATTTTATTGTTTAATAGCACTAAACCCTTTTTAATTAAAAAACTTTCCAGAGGTACTAGTTTCAGACAAGAGTTATGTGAACAGCAGCCACATCAGTTGCTCCTATATGCACTGGACTGTACCAAGGCTGGCTGCAGGCTTGGATGTACACGGATGTGGCTGTTACTGAGATCTCCACTCAAAATCTGAAATCTTTGAATGTTTTTACTTCAGCTTGGGGCCTGTCTCTGGTTTTGAGGGGTCTGACACATGAATTAGCTGTTTGTATCTGTATTGGTATCTTGCTATGGCACTGTAGTGAATTTTGAAGGAACCCCTGATTGTTCTGCTTGCTCTGACTGATTTGGCGTGAGCAGTTTTGTTTCACACCAGACTGAGCAGCAGTCTTTTTCTTTGGATGCAACCAAGCCAGAAGCTGTGCCACAGGGGTGCATTGGATTCTTTTCAGTCCTGGACGGAGGAAAAGAATCAAAGTGTAAATCATAAGAGCTAATGATATGCACTATCAAGTCTTCCAGTACAACCGTGCTCAGGACTTTGGAGGACTTCTGAACTGCCACACTCCCATTAAATTGTAATGTTGCTTGTGCCAGGTAAAGGACCAGGTGTCTTGTATTCCTTAATTGTCCACGAGGCCTCAGTGCTTTGTAGCTCCCTATGCTCTCTAAATCTACCTTTCTCCTAGTTTGAAATCCTTTTCTTTGTTTAACTAATAACTTCTGTTGTCATTCACCTTTGCTTGAATCACTTGTTTCCCATAATTCACTTTATTATTTGTATTATCCTCCGTTCACTATGTTATGTGTTGCAGTGGTGATACCTGCTCCTTTGTTCTCCCAGATTATCAGGCAAAGCACAGCCTGGGGACCCCTGGAAATATTACTGGTTTCCAGTTTATGACGTGGGAGACCTGAAAGTCTCTCTGGCGGCAGATTACGCAGCAGTAATACCGGATGACCTCTGATAGTAACCTTGTGGCAGCCTCTGGCTACTAGAGATGTAGTCAGTCTGATTGAATTGTGGAGATGTCTTGGTGCCACAGCTGTACTTCACACACCAATTTTGCCCAGTCACTCATGAGCTGAGCTTCACATGGCGGTGTGATAATGCAGAATTGGAGACTGAGTTACTGCTCCAGAGTATCTTCAGTTGCAAAGATACATCCAGCTCATTTCCTATTCTCATTTCCCCCTGATGTAACCTACAATTGAGACCCTCTTCCCAGCACTCCCATTTTCTCTCTGGTGGCAGAACTTCTTTTCCTGATGTGTCTTTAGGTAGGTGTGGGCTCTGCATGAGGCTTTGGGTGGAAGTGGGATGTTACCTTGAAACTCCCAAGTGCCAGAGGTTAGCAGTTTAACCATGAGGATTTTACACTTTTTGGAAGCAGTTTCCCTAGGGTTATGAGATACAGACAAACCTTCTTGCAGTGCAGCAGAGATGATGGCAATTGTCTGCACAGTCTCCACACAGTCTTAGTGTGTAATGTCTTAGTTCTGGCTGTTGTTTAAATCATGAACTAGTACCATCCTTCCTGTGTGGTGCCTTTCTTTTCCCAAAAGCTGTAATTATACTTACACAATTGCACAACTCTAATGGTATAATGTACAGCAATATTTCAGATTCTATTCCCTGCTACACAAGCAGGAAAACCGAAAGTGTTGAAATGAATCCATCTGATCCCAAACAAAATCCATCTGTGATTGTTGTGTTGACACGAGTGCTTTGGGTCTGTGCATGCCATACCATGACCCAAGTAACAGAGAACCACAAGCAGACTTCTGTCTCAGCAGGATTTTGTGTCATTGCTCTTGGGGTGGCTGGACCATCAGAAAAGCTTCTGCAGCTGATCTTTTCTGAAATGTTATTTAGTGTTCCCCACAGCCCCTTGCTGTCAAACTTGGTCTTTGAGGGTTTGTGTTCAAGCAGCTGCACTTCTGAGGAATCTGCTGTGCTCCAGGATTAAATCTGCTCTCCTGGTACTCTTCCCTTTTTCTGAGTTGCCCGTGTTTGGGCACTGTTCAGACTCAGAGGGGAAAGGAGTTTGGGGACAGAGTGCCCTAGTGCCAGGAAAGAGCAGAAACAGAAAAAAAGATGCTTGCTTTTGTTTGTGAGACCTCCAATGGGTAGCAGTGCTGTGATGGTGAAGCCCTACTCTTGCCTGTGCAAGGGAGACCAAAGGCAACAATGTATGTTGCTTTCTGGAGGGGTTTGTGGAAAACCCTACAGCTGAGGAAGCAGACATTTGTGTGAGAGTTTTCCTTCAGACAGTTTTTGTAGTTATATGCATGGCAGGAACATTTGATTCAAGGGACCAAGTTAAACCTTGTCTAGTTTAATCTCTCTCACTTTTTGTTTAATCATCTAGCTTCACAGTTTGAGGTAGTCTTAAAACCAAGACAGCAGATGGCTATGTGAGTGTATAGTTAAAGTACCTGCTTGTCATTTTGTGTGCAAGAAAATAAATTTCATTTCAAATATTGGATACTCTGAAGATAATTAGACATTTATTAAATTTCTTCCCTTCTTTGCTTTAATAAAACCAAATTTCCGGAAAGCTCTCCATAATGCTGAAAAGGGGCATGACCTTTTTTCAGTGAAAAATGTGCTGCTTTGCATTTGTTAACCTGTAAGCAATTCAAAATTTATACTTCCTTGCACCAAAAGCTGTCTCAAGATACTTGGCAATTTCAGTTTCCTTAAAGTAATAATAATAAAAAAAAGAAAATCTTAGTCTTTCATGTTCCACCTCTGCCTCTGTTTTAGTCTCCATCTGGTAGTATACCAGAGAACTCTCAAACATATGTTGCTCATCTCAGGGGCAGATATAGGGACTGTTGGCAGAAATAATTTTTAAAATCGTTAACAGATAGATGTTATTAACATGCATTTATTTTGGGCCATGTGGCAATGCCATTCTGAGTTGTATCAATTTTGCTTAAACAAAAGAAACATCTTTTTAAATAAACTGCTAGTTAACTTCAGATTGAGGTACATGCAATACTGCAGTGGTGTATGACCTCCCAGCTGGGCTGAGATGTGGCTTTCTGCAGGGACAACGAAAAGCTTTCTGCTGTAATTCCTCTTCTGCTGCAACCAAAATACATCAAATGTGTTATAGGAACAGGAAACTTTGCATGTGGCCAGATGAAGTGCACATATGGGTGATGGGACCGTGGTGTTCATATGTCAGGTACAGATCTGGTCACCTGAGACCTTCTATGAAAAATTAAGGGTTTTACATTGCTGGACAGAGTATTAATGCTGGATAAGCTTGCTGTAGTGTATCAGCTTGCTGTGTCTCTGGAAGTCAGAGCAGTTGGCAGGACTGCATATTTTCCAGCAATTTTTTAGTTATAGCTGTATCATGTTTTTGTTTAAAGTAATTCCTTGAAATGCACTGTCAAGGATGTCAAGGCACACCTCAGAAAAGACATAGCTGAGCCTCATTCTGCAAGTGCTTGAGAAATTTTCTTCAGCTGATCTGGCCATGAGTAGTGCATTTCAGTGAGGAATGAACATCATAAGATCCAGCTGCAAGGAAGCTACAGGACTGCCTCTGTGCCTTGCACATGCTAGTCTAGCAGGTGGCTGGATATGTTTGAGCTCACCAATTATCTTAGACTTCATCTGTGCTCTCATTACACACTTGCATAACTGAAATTATTATCTACTTGCTTTTATTTGTTTTCTGTACCTTTATACTCTTAAACAGAGGGACCTCAAACCTTTCTTCAGATTACTTACACCTCAGAACTTGCAGTTTTTAGTTGCCGTGGACAAGGAGTAAACTGAACTAATTAAGGGTCTGAGTAAACAATAGTGCTTTTGTGTGCTACATAATTAAATGCCTTGCTGAAACCGGCTTATTAGCTTTCAGCTTGCTTAAATGTTGCTAATTAGTAAAATATTGATTTGTTTTTGTTTCCACCCCCCTCTCTGAGTCCCAAAAGATAAGACATGAATTCCTGATCTTAAAACAGCAGAGGTGGAGAGCAACTTGCTACAAGAGCCATATGGCTTACTTCTTCCTCTCCTTTTCAGGAGTTCCTGGCACTTCACCTTGGGTGACAGGAAAGACTCCTCTTGTATCCAACCTACATGTGTCCTCTCACATAACAGATACACTTCTGGTGTGATAGTGATCCTAAAGGTTATTTCTTTCTCCCAATATCTTCAGTTAAATTTGGGTGAAGGTACAACTCAATCTACTTACAGATATGTATAAAAGTAAATGTTTTGTGTAAAGGCAACTCAGTCTTTGCCACTTGAAGTTAGTAGCTCTGTGTTGGAAATTTTTGTAATACTTTCATTTGACAGAATAGTCATGCAAAAAATGTGGACTGACTTAAAAGGTGTCTGAATATAAGTAGTCTAATTATAGAAGATATTCCCTTTCATGCCATTTCACAAATGCAGCTTTAACTTGACAATATGCTAATCTTTACGAGGATTACACTTCTCAATCATGCACACAGTTTTATTTGTTTAGCAGTATTATCCTTTTCTACTTGCATGTTTTATTGGTAACTTTCCCATTGAGAGTTTTCTGCCATAGACTAGTTTTCCCTGAAAGACCCAGGCCCCTGCTATGAATTCTGAAATTCTATAGGAACATCTAATCCTCCTCAAACATGCTCCAAATGTTAACTGTTAGCATTCCCATACATCACTTTAATTTTCCTTTGAATAAGAATGAAGTTTTTCTGGGTAATGTTTATGAGAGAACCTGGGTAAATGACTGGTTTGATGACAATAATAATGGTTGATGCCTGGTCAGACTCATATGACTTTCTGGTTCTAATTTACTTTTTGACAATTGGAATGAGCAGAAATGAATCAGGCAAGAAAAGGATCAAGTGCTCATCGATGTATTTCCTCTAAAGGCAAAAAACTGACTTACACACACAAAAACTGCTGCCTGGTGATGGTCCTGGAGCTTAATGAAGTAGGGCACCAACAATTTCTTTAAACAGAATGAAAGCATAGGTAAAATGTGGAAAACATTGAGTTTGTGTGACTGGTAAATGACAGTGGGCCTCTCTAAGTTTTTTAAAATGTGAGGTAGCATTGGCAGTGAATATGCAAGGGAAGGATTGCTTGTTGGCAGGAAAAGAAAAGTTAAAGTCAGAGGGATTTTATGTCCATCCAAATAGCTTTCAAACAATAAAAATTGAATGGAAATGAAAATGGAATAGAGAACTTGGGGAAAATTACCAATAGAAGGGTGTAAGAGATCCTGAGTTTTAGATCAGAGATAAGTCCCAGCTTTGGGTTGGAGAGTAGGAATCACTGCAATTGGTATGAAAATTGACTTTGTAAAGCAGAGGTAAATCTAGACATACCTGCAGCTTTAGTGGCCTCCAGTCACTATTGACAGAAAAGATGGTGGTTTGCATAATAAGATGACTTGGTCTTTTTTCTTTTTCTTTTTTTTTTTTCTCATTAATTTTAAGAGCCTGTATTTAGTAGCTTACAGGTTTGCAGAAATTTGCTTGGTGAGATTTAACACAATAGAGCTCTGTTTTAAGGCTGATGTTTTCCAAGAACATTTTGTCAAAACCTTATTCTCTATTTCAGCATGTGGATGAGAAAGAGGACTATGGCTCCTGTGGTATTGGTGATATGTCTCTTGCTGCTTGTAGGGATGAATTCTTTATGTGTTCTTGTTTGTACCTAGAATCTCCAGAGCCCATATCAGTGTGGATCGGTGTTCCTTTCCCCTTAAATGTGTGACTGTTGGGCCAGACGTGCTTTTGGTATGTGGGCTGAGCAGGGCTCCTTGTGGCCTTGTTGGCTGCAGTAGGTGCAGATCTGAGAGCAGATGTTCTTCACTGATTTTGCCCCTCCTCACTGCTTGGCTGGAAGGCTGAGGGATAGACTGGCGAGAAAGGAGATGTGAGAGGCTGGAGTTAGATTGCAGTTTTAATTACAGTGGTTTTGGAAAATGGCAAGCCTGAGAGGGAGTTGAAAGAGAAATAGAAAAGTGTGGGGTGAAATAGAAAGGGGGTCAACAGGGGGAAGGTAGAACAGCAGTATAGAACTAAGTATTGTAGCAACAGGAAGGGTTGAAGGAATTAACCTGAAGAGGGAAACCAAGGAGGGGAATGCAATTAGGGGGGAGAAGAATGGTGTGGCAGTAGCTAAAAGGAGATGGGCAAAAGAGACAGAGGAAAGAGGAATGGGTTGGGAAAGAAAGGCCAAGAAATGAAACATCTTGAAAATCAGTATCAGTATTCCCTTGTGTAGCAGAAAATCCATTGGCAAAGCATGGGGATACATTGATGTGGCACAGGACAGTGTCCTGAGCACTAGAAGCAAGAGCTATGTTTCTTCTAATACTTGAGCCTAGCTGTGTCTGGTAGTTTGAGTTAATTTTTGTGATCTGTTTGGCAACTGCCTTTGCTGAAAGCTTCGTATTGTTTAGGATTTTTTAGATTATAACTATCTTGTGGGAGATTATAAATTTTGGGTTATTTAATCACTGGCCCCTTATACCATTGTTCTTGCAGATGCAAATACCCTGTTGCCAAAGATTGGCAGTCTGCTGTCAGCACCTGGCATTTGATTTAGGCTCCGTGTTCTGGAGCTTCTTGTTTTGCTCAGAAGCTGCATCAACCAACCAGTGCTTATTTGCTTGTGTATTTCCCTCTCCCTCATGGCTGTGCGTATTTAACATACTGGTTATCTGTTGTCTTGTCTCAAAGTTGGTTTTTTCCTTGCTGTAGCTCAGCAAGCATTATAGTAACATTTTATCTATTTTTTTCCTTTCCTTTTAGCTTGTTTTTGGTTGGTTTTTTTTCTTATTTTTATAAGACTTTGGAGTATGGGCATTGTAAAATAGATCCCTTCCTCTGTCCTGGGAAGACTTTAGTTGTGTGGTTTGCACACCACTTTTAAGAACTTTAGCCTTTTAAGAAAACTTTTATACTGCATAACTTTTTGCATCATTTCAGTATGCTCTAATAGGATGGCTTCTATTAATTACATTAACTAATCCAATAACTTAAACCCACAAAACCTCTTAGCACCATTTTTACAAGTTTGTTTTGCATTAAACTTCAATCACATTTGTTGTTGCAATAAATTTATTCCAGCCTGCTGTTACTTATCCTGAGCAAAACTTTTAATGGTGCTTTTTGGTATCTTACCAAATGTTGACAAAGCTGTACCATTATCATAAATACTTGTTTTTCGTAAGCTGCCTTCTTTTATTACATTAATTCACAAATCTTTTATAGTTCATAAACCCTCTTTATTAAACCTGATGTACACATGCATGCATGCATTTTTATGATTTTTTTTTAAAGCTTATTTCAAAAAATTATGTGAGTTGTCAGTGTTGTCTAGCAGAGTTAATGCAGCCTTTTCTTAATACAAGTTTCTCAAATTAAATGTTTGGAGGGTATAGCTTGTTTTTGGGTAATGCTCTGTAAAAACTATTGTTTTTCAGAAAGTTATTTTAATTTTTAAAATACTTACTCATACCCAGTGATGTATAAGTTTGTGACTTAAGGAAGGCTTTGTGATTTGGCATGGTCTTCTTTGCTTGCATAACCTTTATTGGCCACCATTATGCAAGTAGTTTTTAATTATGAAGCTATATTCTGTGATTTTTTTTTTTTCACAGATCCTATTCCTTCAATATGAAGAATGAATTTGCATGTGAGATGTAGTAAAGGGGGCTTTTCTCTGCAGGATCATTGCCTCATTAACTGAGGAAGTTTGTGTTGAGTGAGGCAAGATATTGCAGAGATGGCAAGGATGATCTCTGTGCTAGGAGAACTGAATATGCCCATGCAAAACGAATTTGGTGGCTGCATAGTTTTCTTTTTGTATAAATGTGACTTTATTATGTTACTAAAATGTGGTCTTTATTTTTTGGATCATCTCTTTATGCATATGAGATAATAGCCTTTAGTGTTCATTGGGGAGCTGAATTGTTGGTGGTCTTTGAATGGACCATACAAATAAGAAAATGCTGTATTTGGTATTGACTTGATTCACTCTGCTTAAATAGGGCTTGGTATCTCACAGTAGTCAGAATGAATAATTTCACATTAAATTATCTTCCTCTCTTCTATGTCCTGAATAAAACCATGGATTCTGTTGGGGGAAAAAAAAAGTATGACTGTATGTAGAAACAGTGTTATGGGGTGGAACTAAAACTCATGTAAGTAGCTTTAGCTTAACACTTCCTAATTCTTGAACCTTTAGTGTTGTTGTGTTAATGTAATTTCAAAAGCAATGCTTTTAAATAAGAATTTATATGCAGGCAATATCGCTTGGGTGATGCCAAACAGCTTCATGTCCATCTGCAGTGTTGGTGACTTTCTGCTTTTGATAGCACAGCAGAGGATTCAGGTACTGAGAATTTCCAGGACATGCAGGGTGGAGCTGAGCAGCCTGGATGGCCTGTGCTTGTTCAGTTGGCTCTTCCCTTGCACCACATAAAGGTGTCGTTTTGGTCTGCATAAACTCATGTCAGGTGGTCACTTCAAGTTCTTGCTGCAGGAAGAGAATAATTTTCCATAGTGTATATGGTTTGGGTGAATGGTGTGGAAAGAGACTCAAACGTCCCTATTGTAAGTGCTCCCTGTCACTAGCTCCTAGCTTGAAAGATCCAAGAAACCCTCCAGCCTTTTTCAATTAAAAAAAAAAAAAATATGGCAAAGAAGAAGAGTGACAAGAAGAAAAAAGAAAAAAAGTAAATGCATTCACACTTCTACCAAGAGACAGACATGAGCTTGCAAGCACCTAATAGCTCCCTTTACATGGTGCAAGGGAGGATCCAAATAAGCAAGCACAGGCTCTCTTTTTTGTTGTTACAAAAGCAAAGGAGATGACTAATACACTATGAGGGAAGAGGAATGGTGGGAAAGAATACTAAATAAAGTACCTGTAGTTAAATTACCTGTTGAGGTAATATAATTTCAGATGATGTGGCAGTAAGCCCAGCACAAAGGAGCATTTTGATAAATGTGATTCTTGGACAGTGGTACAGACTGGGACTCTCCCAGCACCCTGGAGGCTTCAGGATCAGGCTGCTCCCTCATGTCATGTTGTCAGCTGTGTGCTCCCAGGCATGAGTCCTGGGTTTAGGATGCCTTTGCAGTAAGCAGCACCAGGGTTGGGGCTGAGTGACACTTAGCAGCAGCTTTTACAGCCAAGAGTGATTCCTTTCCTGGGAGAGCATTGCCCAAGTCACATCAAGTGCTGAACAGAGCTGCTGATTGAAGCACAACCTCCTAAATTCTGATAAATTGTTGTCCCCATCAAAGGGCAGGTTGCTCATTTCAGGAACAAGCCAGTCTGTCTTGAAGACTGTCGTGATGCTCTCATACTGCAGAGTCTCTGCTTTATGGAGAAAATTGTTACCTTTTCCAAAACAATTCCTTTGCTAAAAGTAGAGGATGGATGTTAACAAAGGAGAGGTCTGTAATACTTGACACAGAGCAGACAGACAAAACGTTCTCTCATCTCTCTGCCTGAGTAGAATTGATTGGCTAGGACATGCTGTAATTCATTTTTACAATGAATAACGTCCCAGTTTATCCTCCGGGACAGTTGGGTGAGTAATGTCACACTGACCTTGACACCCTGATGTTGTAAAATGTAGATCAGGTTGGCTATTTCAAACAGAGAAGTCATTCAATTCGTTTTTTTTCTAGTTAAAGGAGGCTAATAAGGAAAACTTTGTGAGCTTTTTGCCCATGCTCTCCATATGTAAAAGTATTCAGCTACTTCTGGGATTTGATTTGATTTACAGGTTCGCTAGAGAGATGTTATTAGCTTCAGTGCTGATTCTCAACCTTTTATCAGCTTTATGAGTTTTGGGCATCAGTCCATGTTTTAACATGTAATTCTAATGAGGTGTGATTGACACTGTTCAAATAAACTCGTGCCATTAGGCTGCTGTTCCAAAGGTTTTGCAACTTTTGCACTTAACTTAAAAAGGACATAAAATCAAATTCCCTGTGCACAGCCTGTGGATTTGTTTGTTTATTTGCAGAGGATGATAGCCAATTCTAGAATGTGGTGGAATAATTTGAAACATTGACTGTATGGTAACAGAAAACATAACAGGACAGGAAAAAGGTATTTCAGCAAAGAGGCAACGACTCAAACCTTTGAAAAAATATTGTTTGTTTTTCTGGTCTTTTAGAACTGAAGCTGATCATTGTATGCTTGGTGTTTTGACTGCATTATAGGTAAGAGGGCCTGAGTCCCTCTGCAGAGTTCAGGCATGAACAAATGTGAATTGCCTCTGAGTAAACCACCTGCAAGCACGAAGCTGAAAATGCTCAGCAGTTGCAGGGACAGCTGTGTGAGTGCCTTCTTTCTGTCATGGCATACAGGCCACCTCCGAGCATGTCACTGTTAGTTTGCCTCAGTGTCTATTAATAACTGAATTTCTTTTCAGCAATGGCATCACATGAAAGTTGAAGGAAATGGAGTTCCTTTTGAGCTTTGGATCAGGCCCTCAGCAAAGACAGAATCTGTACATATACTATCCCATTATCTGTTTTAGAAGATTTAAAATCTCTGCCATCTTAAGCCACACCAGCTGTGCAGAGAGGGAGTCATAAAATGTACATGTGAAAAAATTGTTTCAAAACATTTTTAGGTAGCTTTAATGCAAACCACAGGTTTTACTCTGAGCAGAAGAATAGTAAGACACTTGCAATTCTTGAATCAAAACATTCCTGATTTTAAAGCTAGTGGATTCCTTGAACTTTGTTGGAGCTGCTTTCAGTAAGAAAAGATGAGAATTTTTTATATAAAAAGACGATCTAAAGTCTCCAGGGTTTTATTGATTATTTTGGAGAAACACCAGAGCAGAGTTTCTGGTGTAGAGGCTTTACTCTGTCCCTCACTTCAGTGAGGCAAGACTTGGGAAGAACATTGCAGTGATAGCTCTTCTGAACTATCAGTCATTAACAGCCTTTCTTGTGTTTGGGCAGTAGCAGGTGGCTGCCTGTGACTGAGCCTGTTGCTCAGAGGATGAGTAGATGAAGGCTGTTTGCCTTCTGCTTCTAGGAAATGGAGAAGGTAGTAATGACCACGGGTTGATGCAGTTTGGGAGGATTCTATTTCGAAGGTGCCCCTTTCCATGGTCATGCTGTGTGAAGTCTGAGCTCTTGGCGCTGTGGCACTGCTGGGCTGGTTTTGCCTCGGAGGTCCTGCATGGTGCTGGTGCTGGCTGGGCCCAGCTGCAGGGCATGAAAGGTCTTGTGTGTGGTACATATCAATTTCTGAGCCCTTCACAGCTCCACAGAGTGATGCTGTGTGTGTAATGGGGAGTCTGACACATTGCTGAAAGGAATCCATTTCTGCACCAGTGAGACTTCTTTTCACATTTCTGAGAGTAACTGGCTGCCTGCAGTGCATCAGCCCTGTGTTCTTTTCATGCAGCCCTGCTTTCTGCAGTCTCTCAACTCTTCCGTGGGCGTCACTCCATGTATCAGCCAGAATCTCAATACTGCCTCAAAGTGTAAGTTTTCTTTTTTTAACATTTTCTGTGTTGTAAGCATTTTGGCTAATGCATTATTCCATAGAGCAGCTGTTTATGCTCTCACGTTCTGATATGCAATCTCATCTATCTGGATTTTTTGTTTGATTTATTCTTTTACTTCTTAAGGTTCTTCCTGGGTACAAATAGCCCAGCTGGCCTTCAGTTGCCTCTGAGCCCTGCACTGATCACCACTGTTTTGGCAATCAATGAGGCTATGACAACCTGACACAGCTGGCATGGGACTATGTAGAAGTCTGTAAGAGCCATACAGTTTGAGTGTTTGTGACTCCTAGATGGGGCAGGAATGTTCCTGTCCAGTGTAATAGCATTACATTTTTTTTTTCTTCACATCTAAATGAATTGCCTTGTCTTTCTGTCTGATAGCAAATTCAATGTTTCATTTACAGAAAACCCTTCAATTCTCTAATATATGCCAGGCTTCAGCATACAATAGATTTTCTTCTTTATTATTTAAAAAGAAGTGTTATCAATAAAAAGAAAATTAAAATGTGTCATGATGATTGGGAGAGAAAATAAATATACTGAAGCTAAGCATTCATACCAATTAGATGTTTTCACTAAGAAATACTGGCAAAGGTATGGAATCCACAAAGAGTTTCGGAAGATGTAAAATAATGTTGAGCAGAATGGTTGGGTTGGGAGGGACCTTAAAGATCATCCAGTTCCAACCACCTTGCCCTGGGCCAGGACCTCTTTCACTGGGCCAGGTTGCACAAAGTCCCATCCAGCCTGGTCTTGAACTCTTCCAGGGATGTGACATCCTCAGCCTCTCAGCACAACCTGTTCCAGTACCTCACCACCTCTACAGTAAAGCATTTCTTTCTAATATCTAATCTGAATCTACCCTCCTTCAGCTTAATGCCATTCACCCTTGTCCTATCGCTACCTGCCCTTGTGGAAAGTCCCTCTCCAGCTCTCTTGTAGCCCCCTTCAGGAACTGGAAGGCTGCTGTAAGGTCTCCCTGGAGCCTTCCCTTTTCCAGGCTGAAGCAAAAAAGCCATTGAGCACCTCACAGCCTTCTCCATATACTGTGCAGCCAGCTCTCCCCTGTCCTTCCTGAGATGATCCACATTTTTCCTAGTTTTTCTTTTATTTCTGATGTTCCTAAATAGGCTTTTTTATTACCCTTGAGCAACATCATAGCAATTTCTTGACCTAAGAAAGTGGCTGTCACTGGCTGTCACTGCTAATGAGAGTAGGGTGCAGTTGGTGGCTGTCAGTGTAGGTGTTGCAGATGCTGTACCTAATCTCTCCTTCTGTTTTCATGTGAGCATATGTAAACAGATACCCTTAATTGTCAAAAACCTTCACCCAGCATAACTGAATTTTTCTATTATTTTTGTATTATCTGTTACTGGTATATTCAGTGTAGCAATTATAAAAGCAAATAGGCTGTACCTACCAGAACTGTTATCAGTTGCCATTCAGCAAACTCATTAAAAATGGCTTATTAGAACATTAATGTCTGTATTGTTTTTTAAAACATTCATCGCTTAGAGTACCTACTAGTTGTCTGCTGCTGACAATTATCAAATAGATTACCAGTTGTCAACTAACATGGAAATAACCTACTGGGTTGTTATAATATCAAATAGGTTTTTAAATTTTCCCATTGAACAGAAATGCCAGATTCTGAGTTCCAATTTGCAGTAGTGAGGGAACTGAAAACAGGATGAGGTTGCAGCATGCAAGGCTGGGTTTGAGCAAAAGCGGTAATTAGGAGGTATTTTTATGCCTTTGCAGAGCTGAATCCTCCTAATTCAGCTTCTTATACCTCAAAATAGGGCAAGTGTGTTTTTCCAAACATTGCCTGTGTAACCCTGGTGGAGATATTGACCCAGCATTCCTTTTGGAGGAATAGCTTCGTAATATAGAATAGGTCAGTTTACTGGGTCAAAAATGTGGTTAGTGAGAAACTTCCTTTGCAAAGCAGCTCACACTGTTACTGTACTACAAGGATGCTTACAAGTTGTTGGTGTATACAGCTGTATAAGTTGTTAGATTTCCCCAATATTCCACACACTACAGAAGGGGTTTCTTTTCATACACACAGAGTGCCTTCAGACACTGAATGCTCCTTTCCCTTTGCACTTTTTATTTTGGTGCTTCAGTCTGATGTAGTTTTATTATGAGCCATTTCTATGTACTTGCTTTTACAAGATTAAGCAGCTAAGTGCACCAGAAAGGTGTTTAATTTATTGCTGATTTTGTTATTCAAACATGTAGACAGAAGGAACAGAAAGGGTAGTTTAGGAAAAGATTTGTAGCTTCATTTTGTAGCACAGATGTTTGCATAAACATCTACATTTTGGGAAGCTTGTGTTAGCATACCTGTTCCGAGGTTTCTCTGGGTCTGCATGCTTTCAGGAAAGAAAAAGCATGTTTAGTCTTTGTGTGCCTTCTTTTCCATGTAAATTCTGTAGCTGAGGCTTAAAATTCCCAGAATTTGTGTGCCTCAAAATCTAATATTTCAAGGAGCTAGAATTTATGCATGTTGTAAAATCCACACAAAGATTGCAGCAGTTATTTCAGGCTGTTTTTACTGTGGAATGGTCAGCAACTGTCCTAGAGCATGTGCCATCTGAAACCTTGGCAGCTGCTCTGGGGCCATGGGGACAGAGTGTTGGGGGCAGGCAGGGAGTGGGTGCAGCACTTCCCCTGCCATGCTGCAGCTTCCCTCTCCAGCCAGGAGAGCGATGGGTGAAGAAGGAGAGTTGCTTGGAGGAGCAGACTGCTCTGTGAGCCTTTCTCCTCAGTCAAGTAGGCTCTCCTCCCACTGACCCTGTGGCTCATTTTGCTCCTGGCAGTGCTGCATGGGCAGGTGTATCGCTTCTGCACCTTGGAGGGGACATGGCTGCTGGAGGAGAATTCAACCTTGCCCTGGAGGAACCTGTCTGAGTGTGAGTCCTCTGACCAGGTAAGAGGTTTTCCCATTTTTCCCCCCTCTTGCTGCTGCTGTTTAGGATGAAGCAGAAGAGGGGAAAAAAATAATTGCCCATGTGTTTTTGTCCTGTCAAAGTAATCTTTCCTGACTCACCTCAGTGAGCCTAATGGTAAGGGACGTCAGGTCTCTTCCCTTCAACAAAGGGAACATGGAGGGTAGATAAGAGCATGTTTAAATGCGCCTGAAAGCCAAGAGAAGTGACTCAGGTCATCCCAGCTGTGGTGCAGTGCAAGGAGCTCAACTGCTGGAGTGACCTAATGTTGTTCCTTTGCCTTTTTTCCATTGTCACGTCACTATAATAGGGACCATTTGTTCTCTCTGTCTTGTTAGCAGCTATTAAGGTGATTAAGATGAACTGAACTGAAGGGTATTTGCTTTTTCACCTCTGGGCATGGGGCAATCCCTGCTTTTTTTTTTTTTTTTGTCTGGGGTTTTTTAGTCTTTATACCTTCATTTTTAGTGGGAAATGGAATTAGGCTTGTCAGTGTTATTTTTTTGCCCTCATGCTTTATACTCTGCAGGGAGCTGAGATGCCTGGCACCAAATGAAGGAGAGCATAGGGATTTCGAGAGGATTTTTGACAGCCATTGGCGTCAGCCAGTGCACTGTGTGCGTTCCCATGACACGTGATACCTCTACTACTGTGAGCCTCCAAGGGCGATGCTTTTCCTCACAGAAATTGAGTGCACGCTCTCTATCCTGGGGTATCTGGAACCAAGGCATTACCTAGTCAAAACAGTTCTAGTTTATGCAAGTCCCATGAGCTGCAGGATCTATGCCCTCTGTAGTTCCCATTGCTCAGTATCTTGTTCTTCAGAAGGAATAAATGGCTGCAGACCAGGGGGAGATGAGAAAAGAGATAGTTTCTGTTCTCCAATTATGTGAAATTTAACCTTTTCCTTTGATTTGCAGCCTTATTCCTTGTCCCTTTTGTGTTGTGGGGTACACCAGCAGAGCACGTTGTCTTAACACAATGTGTAAGCCTGTTTGCCATTATGATTTCTTCCAGAGCTGTGTTGGGGCATGCCAAGGAGTGAGATACCTAATTGTAGCACTTGGTCATTTGGCACCTGCCTCCAATTTTTCATGAGCTGATCTGGATTCTGAAACTATGTCTACATGTGTAGACACCCTGTTACTCCCTGAAATGTGAACAGCCATGTTTGGTTTTCCAGCTAATGTGTATAGAGCCCCATAATAACTTTGTTTTATGCATCTGGCATATGAGAACAAGAAGTTGTTTTTATAAGCTTGTCCTGTGTTATATTACAAATGTAACTAAAACAAATTCCAAAGTGTTTGTTATTGAATCTATAAAATAACGTTGTTTACTTTAGGCGTAGGATGTCACTTTGATCTGTGTACATGTTTTAAATTGTCATGTTTCAGTAGTTTGCCTAAGCTTTGATGCTGAAGAGATTTTCCTTTTCATAAGGCAGCTCTCATAGCCTTCCCTTTAAAGCATTTATCTAGCAAATCTCTTAGAAGCAGCCTGTGTATGCACCTTAAATCCTCTTGGCTGTGCAAAGTACACCTGAATAACTGTACTTAATTTCTGAAGTAAAAGGAATGTATTCCTTTGTACAGCACAGGTCTCAAGAGTCACTTGCAGTTAGCAGCTTGAAAAAGGGAAATAAAATGCCTGAGTGTATTTAGACAAAGATACATGCTTAGAGATGAACCAGAACAGTGAATATGAATGTGCCTTAGAGGCTGAGCAATAAGCCTGTGTTGTAATTCAGACCTGCCTGTACCTTTTCAAGTAATTCTCTTCTCTGAAAGGATTTTGGCCAGAATTTTCAAGCAAGGGTCTCAGTAATCATGTTTTCAGTGAATCTGAAGAGATCCCCCACTGCTCTGGTCCACACCAGGTCGCTCCCTGTCAAACAGTGCTGTAACACCCAGGTCATGAATGCTGTTGGGCTGTGGTTTGCTACCAGGAAATTGGTCTTCGACATAGTTGAGGCAGAAGACCAACTATTTGGGGCAGAAGAGGGTTTAATTGTGTGAATGCAAGGCATGCTTTGCCTCAAAATCATCAAGTAGGATCTGGCTTGTCTTACTTCTAAGTATAGTTGCAGGGAAGTGACTCCCCTCATTACCACAGTAAGGAGACTCACTTGAAGTGCTCAAGTCTGAAAATATTAGCTTTGCCATTTTACTGCAGGTCTGAGTTGTCTCTGTGCTTCCTGCCACCTGTTTTAAGACTTGCTTGTGTGGTAATTCATGTCTCTCCAACTTTATTATGAAATAATGTCACTTTATCTATTTTTCTAGCTGGACTGCAAAACCCAACTGTTTGAGCGAACACCTGGGAGCACCTGAGAAATTAATTAAATTAATTAAATTTTTATTTCTTTAGAGCCTATGAAAAGTGGAAGACTGATTTGACATGTGCATTTAAACTTGAAAATAGGAGAATATTTTCTGGTTGTCGTTAAGAAAGTTAGAAAGTAGCTGAGAGAAAAGAACTGAAGGCCATGAGCTCTCTCTTTTCCTCCTCCACTTTTTTGTTTTTCTTTTCTTCTTTATATGCTCTCAGGATGCACCAGAAGAACAGCTCCTGAATTTGTCCATCATATACACCATTGGATATGCTCTTTCCTTCTCTGCCCTTGTAATAGCAACTGCCATTCTTCTTGGATTCAGGTAACTGGTGAAGCTTTGAAGAGAGTGGAGTAAAGGTTTTATGTTTTTCTGTATGACAGTATCAGACTTTGACAAAATCATTTGATTATTTTTTCTCTCCTTTCATCACCTCATTATTTCTCTATCTTTTGTCACTTCTGTGTTCCTCCCTAAAATAATTCCTTCGCAAAATGCAAGTAGAATTGCCAAATTTTTGCTGTTACCCATATGAATATCAATTGGAATATTTTTATCAATTGGAATATTTTGTTAGGCTAGTTTCTAGTTCATTGAAATATACACTGGAAAGAAGTGGCAGAAGAGAGAAATGCAAGCATTCCTTCATGGTGTCATGATGACACACAAGTCTGAGATGGACGAGGACATTTAGGAGAAAAATTGTCATCTTGCCTTGCTTGGAGTTACACAGAGCATAAATCTCAGTCTGGCCTATATCCCAGCCCTCACATGCAAGGTGTGCAGAAATGGATTTTTGACACAATTTTTATTTTTGGAGATCTTTCATAAATTCTTATTTCTTTCTCAATATGGAAGAGAATCTCATTTGAAACTTGAAAAGTTTATGTGAAATTAATTGCTGTCAGCAGGCCATAGTGACATACTGAGTTCATCCAGGTTTGCACCAACGAATTCCTTGGAGCAAATAAAAATTTAGACGCTCTTGGTTGCACATGTCAAAGATACACTGTGTGTGTTTGGTTAGAAAAATAAATAAAAGAGCAAAACCCCAACCAGACCAAAACACAACTTTGGACTCTAACGGGGATTTTTTTTTCCTTTGTAAATGCAAGAGATGTTTTGATTCCAGCCAAAGTTTCCTTCAGTTTGCCGGCACTAAGCACAGTAGACTGATACTTAGAAAACACAAAAATGAGATCCTGTTCTGTTGTGGAAAGGAATTCCCTCTGCAATGAAGTCCTGCTCCTTGCTGCTCTCCACAGCCAGGTCCCATCCTGCTTACATGCTGATGAGGCTGCCTCCTAAAAATGTATAGTGTTCCATCTCCTGGTACTCTTGTTTGAAATCAAGTCAACTTTCTTCCCTGATTGAATTGTCATTGCCAGTTATTGATCATTTGCTCTGGTGTCTGAACTACACTTGCAGGAAGGCAGTCCCTTTCCTTTCTTCCCTTATGTATTTAAAAAGTCAGACATGCTTTTTAACTTCTAATTTTCCGAACTAAAACTATGCAAGCGTTCTCATATTGTACCATACCTTTTAGCACTGTCATCCCTTCTCCTTGCAGTGGAGAAGCATAGGTGGACAATATCAAGGAATTTTTAAAATGACTGCAGAAATGCAAAGACATGCTCACCCTCTGTGAATGCCATGTGATAATTATGATTTGTATGTGTTGTACCTGTGACACTTTGGGACCCTTCTGACAAAACACCAGATGGTCTTGAAGTCTCCAAATGTTTCCCAGGGTAACTGTTTTCTCCTCATTTCACCTATCAGTGATGCTTCTTGAGTAATCTCAGCAGCCCAAATGCAAAGGTCACAGAGCACAACTGTGTACTTTTTGAAGGAAGGAAGAAAGGATGTTTTCTGGCAGGGAACAAAGAGCAAGTTTGTCACCGAGGACTGGTAGGAGAGAGGGATTTTTTTTGCCCTGACTTTTGTGGGGTGATGCTTTAGCATTTTTTCCTTCAACTGTGAAGCAGGGACTGGAGAAGTGTACACAAGCGTGTGCTTCTTATTTTAAAAATGAGGTTCCAGGGATGTTAAAGGTACCAAGAGCCTTTTTAAAACTATGCCATCAATCCATTTTGTTTTCTCCTTTCTAAATTGTCTGTCAGGATAGGAGACAACTTGGTCCTGGATATCGCAAAATATGAGACCTTCCCTTATGTGAATTGCAGTTTCTGGATTCTGACTGCAGTCTCTGCTCGTGACTTCTTCCCAGAGCTGCTCAGCCCCAAAAAATGAGGATCATAATCTAATTCAATGACATGCAAATACTGATGGGCCTTTTTGAGTTCTTAGACTACAGAATAACCTTTATATTTGTCTTTAAAGATGATACAACAGAGGAAGCAGTATCTCTCTAGAGTCCTATTTTGCATCCTCTGAAAGAAATGCAAAGAAAATCTGTAATTTCAGTGGTGGAAGGTGAATTAGGCCCATGATTTCATGAGTGAAACAATTTGAATAACTTCCATTGCCTGTAGCAAAAATACTCAGTAACTACTTGCAGCCTATTTTCTTCAATTGCCTAATCTACATAAGTTTTTCAAACAGATTGAAATGTGTAGCAATTCTGAAGGCTAGCAACAAATGAATTTTGAGTTTAAGGAAAATAAATACTAATAATAGGTAAGTTTTGAAATAAGTTGTGACTTAGAAGTGTTCAAAAAATTTTATCTGAGCTACAAAAAACAAGTTCTTCTTCTGTGCAAACCTCTGACTTTCAGACCAAGTCAATTTTTCTACCAATATGTTCAGAGCTGTAAAAAACAGGCATTTAAAGTGTAAATTCACTGAAACTTTTGCTGGAATAATTGCTGATTACCATGTGTTGCGTCTATCTTTTTAGCATCTAAAAAGTTATACCCAGTGTAACTTCCTTTGAGGGAAAGTGTGTATCCTTGCAGAGCTGGAAGAAAAATGTTTGCGAATAAGGCTGGTAAAATATTGGCAGTACTCTGCAATTGGATGCCATTTACATGACTGCAGTTTCTTTTGCTATCCCTGAATATGCTCTTTTTTATTTGACAAGGAGCAATTTTATTGTCTTTGCAGCTGGCTGCTGAAATTCAAGAGGATTTTTTTCTTTGGTTTTTTGTTTTCAATTCTGAATGCAGAGGTGAAAAATCTCTTCCTTTTACTTCTACAGAAAGTATTTACAACTCTCCCAGGAGGCAATTTGAATACAAATTTTTCTCTTGTTGTCAAAGGGTGATTTGCAGGTGGATGTTTTTTCATTGTGGGTTTGAGCACAGCCAGAAGCTGCACTGCACACCAGTCCTGAGCTTTGCCAAGGTAAACTTGAGCAGTGACACTGGGGTCAATTCAAAGCAATTAGCTTCAGCATTATGTGAAACTTGACTTTTTTAGTCCTTTCAGACAAGTCTTCTGAAAATGACTTTATTTTTGCATTATTTAAGTTTTTAAAATTTTTTTTTCTTAACGCACCCATCTCCTTCCTCTCTTCAAACACTGGCTCTAAGGGCTGAAGTTTTGAATGTGTTTTCTTTGATAGTGTTTTCTTCCCAAAGACAGTTTGAAATCCCTGCAGCCATTCTCAAGTTACGGTATTTCCTCTAGTGCCTCTTGCTTTCCTACAGGGCTCGTTGTTCCCTTTCTCAGTCCTGTGTGTGATGTTGCATCTTTTATGTAGGTAGTGGATCATGACTAGATTTATATTTTTGCAGACATCTGCATTGCACGAGGAATTACATTCACCTGAACCTCTTCACCTCTTTTATCCTCCGGGCTATATCTGTTTTCATTAAAGATGCTGTGGTGAAGTGGATGTACAGCACAGCCACACAGGAGTACCAATGGGAAGGACTGATAGCCTTCCAGGTAAGGGCAGACACTGTGGTTCTTCCTAGAATATTGGAGTCATCGCTGGTGTGTGTCTGCATGACAGCAGGTAATTTAATTCTTTAGTTGATGGCATGACATGTTTCCCTACCTTTGGGAAGTTTTCCTCTGGTAGACTAACGCCGTGGGCCGAGGAGGGGTGGAATAGGCCTCTGCGTTTACCGAAAGTGTCTCCAAGGCTAACGAGAGATCACCTCAGCCAGCACTGCCTGGTGCTGTACAGAAAAGCCCTTCTCACACCCGAGCCGGTGTAAGGCACAGATTCTCACTCACCCAGAGAGCTGGATAGCTCAGGCGTTACCAGAGACAAAGAATTCAGAGGCTCAGTCAGCTGGATGTTCCAGACGTTTAATCTGAAGGGGTCCAAGGTGAAAGAGGGCGATCAACCCCAGGTGGCTCCAGATATAGGGATCACCTGGGGTCAGGGGAGAGGAGGCGGGGGGAATACCACAGCCAATGGGGAGGAGGAAGGGATGGACAGTGATTAGGTTACAGATGAGGGGAAGAGACCATTTTGCTCTCCAGGGGGTGTACTGACTAGGGTGCTTCCCACCAGCGAGATGCTGCTGTGCTGGGACCATTTTGCTCCCCAGCAATTCCTGAGGTGGTATTATCCACCACCACAGTAGACAGAGAAGAAGTTGATCTTTCTACATATATATATACATACATACACCAATGCCCATATCTTCTTTCTATGCTGTCGTTTCATTTCTTTCTAGCAGTGACAAGAGGGCATTTATTTTCCTAAGCCAGCACCTTTTGTGATAGAATTATTCATCTGGTCTACAGACCAGATAAGTTGGCTGTTCTTGGTGATCTCTCTATAATCTCTTGATGATAGGAAAAAAAGGAAGCATCTGATGAAAATGCAAATTTGAAAGCATTTAGAAAAGCTTTGGAAGAACAGGCTAATTAAGCTCTTCCAATTGATGAGAGAGGATATACAACTCTTTTGTAAATATGATGAAAGTGTGCCCTTTCCTATTTGGATTTGGAATGCAAAATGTACTTGACTCCTCAAAGAAAGGTAGCTTTATTATCTGTATAGGTCTTGCGATTCTAAAACATGGGTACGGCATCTGCTGCTGCAGTGCAGGGTTGGAGTTGTAAAGGGAAACTCTCCTGATGCATCTTTAGTACCCATCCTTTTCTGACACTAAGGCAGAAGTGCTAATGCCACATAGTGAATTTCATTTGATGGTTGATTTTTTTTTCTCGTCTGCAGTGTATCAGTTGCCAGAAAATAAGATTGTAAAACACATCTTACATGGTTTGGACATGTTCATATTGGATTGTCAGTCATTTTCTCTTTTCAAAAAGCCTAGACTTTGATTTTACACATGGTTTACACAATAGTGGTTTCATCAGGTCTGATGGATATAATTATTAGGTAATCAGTTTTCATACTTACGTAAAGCCCTACTGATCTCTGTAATTTACCAGCTATGAGAGAATTTGCACTTAAATGGGATGCAAGTGGTGACATTGCTATTCTATGAAAAGATCCCTTGCTTTGGCATATAGTCAACTTTATGGCATCCACTGTTTTCTTTTTAATAGAGAAATTCTCAGCTGCAGAATAGAGTATCCAGGAAAGTGAAAGATTCACTGACTGTGGTTGATATAGTACCTTTCACTTGATCTTTTCATCTTCATTCGTGCTTTTCAAAATATAATCCATTGCTTATTGAGGGGAAAATAGAGAACATGTACTTTTTTTTAAAGGAGTAGTGTTGTTGAAAGCATCTGTCTGCTGTGTATAACACCCATTACTGGGTCCTGTCCCTTCAGCAGTAAAATATGATTGGTTTAACAAGTTGTTTTGTTTTTTTTTTGTGGAGCAAGAGTAGGAAAGAACCAGTTTTTTGGGTTAGTATCCTTGTATTCTTGGTCCCAGTTGCATTAATTTGGGCTATGCTTTCTTCCATCACAGGAATCACTCAGCTGCCGTTTGGTCTTTGTGATGATGCAGTATTGTGTGGCTGCAAACTACTACTGGCTGCTAGTGGAAGGCATGTACCTCTACACCCTGCTGGTGCTTTCAGTCTTCTCTGAGCAGAGGATTTTCCGCCTTTATCTCTGCATTGGCTGGGGTGAGTTGATTTTTCTGTTTGTCTGTCTTGTGGCTGCACTGGCAGGTGGTACAACAGGAAATATTGTGTCTATCCTAGTGCTGCCCTGTTCAAGTCCTGCACTCTCCATTCCCTTTTTGTTCCTGATCCCTGACCTTGTTTGAGCTGGAGGGTGCTGTCACAACTCCTGGATGCTCGTGGTGTGGAGGCTGTGGGCTCATAACAGAGGGGCTGTGTGACATCGCAGAAACTCCTCAAACTAGTGGCAGGCACATGGGACTTTTCTTGTTAGACCTCTGCTTCTCAGAGCAGAGAGTTATTAACCAGACTAATTATGTGTGGCTGGTTGCAGCTGGGTGTGCACTTTTCTGGACTGCCCTGCTTCATCTCCTGAAAGGTTCTCATTGCATTTAAAGACATGTTAACTGCTTGTGGTGCAAAACAGCAATGATGGTTTGCCGCTGGGTGAGGACAACAGGGGAGAAATGGGGGCAGCCTGATGGGGGGCGGGGGTGATGCAAAGGGGCTGATGAACAAAGTGCTGCTAGCAGGGAGTTTTCAGGTTGACTCAGTGGGCCGAGCAGGTCAAATAGGGGTTGTCTGGGAAGAAAAGGTCAGGGTGCATGTGCCATGGGCGTATGTGTGCTGGAAATCAAGGATTGTGGTGTCTTGAAATCAGCTGGTTGAGTATGGGGTCGCCTTCTGCAGAAATGCTACAGCTTTGATTCTTTCACTGTACAGTTCACTTGAAAATACATTACAGTTCAAGATTAATTCTATTTTTGGAGTGATCTTGCATGTACATTTATTGCATTCTCACCCTTCCTCTTCTCGACCCTCCCCTTTTGGTGGAATCAGGCCACTCTTGGAAAGAAAGTAAATCCAAGTAAATACTACAAGTGCTTTCACAGATGCTAATTTGAACATTTAAATTGCTTTGACTCTCCTACTCTCTCTATGGGTTCAGATTGTGAATATTCTAGCAAATTAGTTCACTGGAAAAATGCATAAAATGGCTTATTGTGAATTACCCAATTCTACTGAAAAGGTATATATAAGGATGAAAGGTTTTCTGGCATATTGATAGGAATTAATAAATAAATGCAAATAATAGCAGCTTACTGCTGGAGAGTTTTAGTTAAAGCTCTGTATCTTCCATATTCTTTTATGTCAGGCATGCAGCAAAAGCAGCATTATTTTGTATAACATTTGAACTATATATGTTTTAATCAGACCCTCAATTTAATTTTAAGAAGAAGGGAGGGGGAGCTATCATGAAGCACTGACTGAGGTCATGAAAGGAAATGGAAAAGAAATTAGAACAAAATCATATCTTGTCAAATCCTGAGGGGATTGTGTTGTTTTATAAGAAAGGGTTAGGTTGATTTTGGTCTGAATCACTTCTATTTAAAGTTTGTCTCCTGCAAAAACAGAAGGTAGAAACAGATGATGTCATTTTGGTTTTGTTCTTGCTTTACAAAGGAGGTTTTGATATTGTACAACGAATTTCTGGATGAGTTTGTGGAAATTAGTAATGCAAGAACTTGGCACTGGATATATGGGTTTCATCTAAGCTTCCTAGAAAAGGTCTGTCTGTGCCACTCAGTCCTTATCTGTACAGTGTCTTGCTGTTCCATACATGTCTGCATGTGCAAAGCTTGCCAGTGATTCTCCACCTTTAAATACGGAAGCATCTGGTATTTCAGTGCTCCCAGATTAGTTATACCAGATAACAGTTTCATCTCTAACCAGTGGAAAGATATGAAAATTTTTCCTATTCTTCTATTTCTTCATTTCTTCACCCATTTTTTGGGTGCTCAAGTCCCTCACCAGGTGACTTTCTGTTGTATGCGATGCTCAGAAGATTTTTACTTAATTTAATTTTTTAGCTGCATGATGGCCTCAGTGTAATACGGAGGCTTAAAGAGAGACATTAGGTTCCTATTTGAACTGAGAGTGTCCTGCTCTTTGAAATAGTTAATGGACTGTAAAAATAAAGCTGGAACAAAAAAATAAATATTTATTTGATTGTCAGAGCTGATTTGATGCCCTGATCCTTTGTTCCATTAATGATTTTTTTTAATCATTAATTAAAAGTTACAGGATAACTTTTTAACTTGTTCATTTCTCATCATTTGAGGAATATTTATGTATAAAAAATACATATTTGTATTGCTCAAAAATATAGTCACTTCATGTAGTTACTTCTTACAGTTATAAGTGAAGTTTGTGATCACTGTCAGACATACCAGAGTCTGCTCTCCTGAAGCCCAGGGTGCTGAGCTTGATGTGGACTCTCCCCACTGCCCTAAGAATCTTGAATTCATGGTCACTGGAGTCAAGGCTGCCCTTGATCTTCACATTCCCCACCAGCTCCTCCTTGTTGGCACCTCTGTTCACTGGCTTCTCTGTCACATGGAGAAGGAAGTGTGGTCCAGGAAACTCCTGGATTGCTTATGCCCGGCTGTGTTGTCCCTCCTGCAGTTACTGGAGTGGTTGAAGTTCCTCAGGAGGACCAGGATTTGTGACTGTGAGGCTGCTCCTGTCTGTCTGCAGAAGGTGTCATCTGGTTGGACTTCCTGGTCAGGCAGCCTGTAGCAGACCCCAACTGTAATGTCACCTGTCCCTGCCCTCCCTTTAATCCTGACCCATAAGCTGTTAGCTCCTCATCCATCCCCAGGTGGAACTCCATGCACTTCAGCTGCCAATGACATAGACAGTGACTCTCCTCGTGCTCTCCCCTGCCTGGCCTTCCTAAAGAGCCTGTGGCATTCTGTTCCAGCACTCCAGTCAGGAGCCATCGCACCACATGTCTGTGATGCCAGTGAGATCACAGCCCTGCAGGTACTGCTCTGGCATCCAGCTGGTACGAGTGGGATGTATTAAGGATCCCCTTCCCCAGGAACTTTAGCTTAAAGCCCTCTTCACTAGCTTGGCAAGCCTATGACTAAAGATTGTCTTTCCCTCCCCAGATTCAGCCCAGTGTAGACCAGTTTTCCAAGATATTCCAAATATATTTTTGCTGTATGATAATATCAGTCAATTCTAAAGGTCAGTTATTAGACAGTAGTCCATTTATTATCAGTTCAAATGAGTAATTATTCTTTGCTGTTGAAGTGTTTATAAAGGGAACAGTCTGTTTTTCTTGTGTTATTGTACTTTACAAAACCTAGAAAAGCTATAAAATCTTGATACACCTATGGAAACTAATGTAGTTTCATAAATTGGGAGTCATTTATACTGGCATCACGTGTATTGATAGGATTCTGCAAACCTTCCCTATTACTTGTGAGGTACCTGTATTCTTAATGGCTACTTCCTTGCTGAAATTTCATTCCATACTAGGCTTTGAGATGGTGGTGTTAAATTTTTCTTATTTCACTGAATGTGGAATATGTCTTGCTTATGTCTTCTATTTCTTTAAAGCTGACATTCATACATTTGTGTCAACTTTAAGTTCCAAATATCTTACTGCAAAAACAATTGTTTATTCCATTTTCAAAGCTGATGGAGGAAAAAAAAGGCAGAAGCTCATAGCCACATCAAAACCCCAACACTTTTAATGAGCTAATAGAAGAGCAGGTAGATGAGAGGTTTCCTTCAGTCTGGGGATCAGCACAACAGCAGCTAAAACAAATGTTGATTCATGTAGTCATCTGCACTTGTGGAAAAGAAAATCTCTTGCTAAACACTGCTGGTACCTCGTACTTCCTTGAGAAATCCTTGTGCATGGATCCCACTTCCTTGAGAGAAGAAAAAAACATTTATAAGAAAGGGGTGAAAAAACCCAACCTAACTACAGAGATCATTGCTTTGTTTGTTTCTCAGTATGTGCAGACGGCTCTGAATCAGTGTGCAGGACACCAACCCAGTGTTCACCATGTCTGAGCCCAAGAGAGGAGTTGTTGAGCCTGACACTGACTTTCAGCTATCAGTGTACTCATTAGTCTCTGGAGAAGAGCAGTTTATGCTGTAATACTGCTGTATCAGCAGATTTTAGTGGAAAAGGGACCTGTTCACATTTAGGAGTCTTCAGGAGGGAAGAATGGAGAAACAACAGAAACATCGCACAGTGGCTTTGAGCAACATCCAGACAGGAAGAACAAAAAGAAACCATTTTCAGCCTAAAGGCTAGGAAGAAAGCGTTAATAAACAGCTAAATATTCTCTGAGCTTCTATGGCAATTTTACACCCAGTTGCACTTGCAGCAGGAAAATTGCCATAAAAAATAAATAATCTGCTTCCTTCCAAGCTTTGGCAACCCAAACTTGCTCTAAGGAAGAATACTTTGAGGAATTAAGCTATTAAAAGCAGAAAGGCTGGCTAGGGCGTCAAAATCTACATCCTGATTGCAAGGAAGATCTGTCTGGGACAGAGCCAGTGAGAAACCTTCCTTCAGAAGCCCAGTATGAATTCACTATAGCAACAGGATGCATTCATTGCAGTGACCACTTCTTTTCTGTTTTCAAATAAAAACTCTGCTTCAGACAAGCATGTAAAAATAAGTTTTGTGTCCTGACTGGTCTTGGTAGGAAATGCATGTCAGGAGTTCGTCTTAATCCTCTTCACTCTTTGTCTTCTAGATTACACTCTTCCATGTTTTTCATTTCTTAGGAAGAAAAAAAGTTTCGTCTTCTCACATCTTTAGTGCTTCTACGCTTTGTACATCTAGTCAAACTTGTTTCATTCGGTTCCTCATCTCATCATTTTTGCATTCATTCATCCATCTGTTGATCAAGTCACTGCATCCTGGGTGCTTTCTGAGAGAAAGAGGAATTGAATTGTTCTGACAGCAGTAGTGTCCTTATGGTTTGTGCGCCTGATTTTCTTGGAGGTTGAACTTAACATATGTGGAAACGAGTGATGTTAGATTTTGGCTAAAATGCTGTAAACAATCCTAAAATGTTGTATTCAGAATATGTCCTCCTTCAAGGATCTCAGCATGATGGCAGTGCTCTGGTCCTACAGAAACAAATTTTCTTTAGGAAAAATCTCCAATTAGCATGTGAGGATGAGGGGAGCCTCTCTTGCTTCTCATATTTCTTCCCTGAAATTGCCTGTACATAAAATGAGATACAATGCAAAGCTACAAACACCGTGTGTCTGTAAGAATGGAAACTTAGCACGTCGAGGTAAGGAAAAGATGATGGCTCAGAATAGCATCACCTGGTGACACCTCTCATGGTAACAGGGGCTTTGTGGGTTCCACAACAAACCTGAGCTTTTCTGTTCTGTTACCAAAATATCTCAGGCCCATTAAATGAAGAGACTGATTTCTGTGTGCTGCTATCAGGACATGGTAACTTCAGTTAGCAGCCCCAAGAATTTTTTGCCCCTCTCATTAGGGGTAGTGGAGCATACAGAAAATGTTAACCCATGTAGATTTTCTCAAAAGTTTTTTCTCTTACCTATCCCATCCTTTTTCCATTCTGAAAAATGCCTGGTTTTCTGGCTTTTTTTCTTACTGTGCAGACACCTGGCCAGGTGTAGAATATATAAATTAGAGTGGAACTTAGTAGGTTGGGCTGCTTATTTATGCAGTGGGGTGTTAAGATGTTGATTTGGCAGTTCCATTACTTTCTCATCATTCATAGTATATATTATTATTGCAGCCTATAATTCAGATGCCCGGTAATTTGAAGTTGAACTTTATTAGCTGAGCTGTCAGCAGGCTTATTTCCTAGTACACTCGACAGATTTCATAATTACCATGTAGTGTTCAAAGATTTTGGGTTAGCTATCAGCCTGTAAGAATTTAACATCACAGAGGCTATCATGAGCAGGCTGTAGCAGTTTCTGACATCTTCAGCAGTGATGCAGTACAGAAAAAGAAGTAGGCATGACTACTTCCAGAATTCAGAGACCTTTCTCTGGTCAGTTAATCTAGGAAAAGATCAATCTCAGAGTTTTCTGTATGACAAAAAAGCAAAACCAGAAAGAGTTTATTCTACACCTTTAAATAAATGCACCTATAAATGAGTGCAGTTTTTTCTTGGATATCTGATATACTTTGAATAGCAGCAGCAAGAGAAAGAAGTGTGGAACTGAAGCTCAAATGCATCACAAGTGTTGTGTTGATGCACTGCTGATTTGTCCATGAAACATAATCATTCTGTGGTGTTTATTCAAGGAGTTCTATACAGTTTACTTCCACTGCCTGTTCATACCAGACAGAATTCTCTTGACTGAGTGAAGCTACCAGAATGATATATGCATTTTTGCCAGTTAATGCAGGCTAACTAGGTATCAAGATTTTAATAAATCTTTGGAGAGTCTTAGTAATCCTTGCCAACTGCAGCTTCTGCAGAGGTCCTTCAGACTTGTTCTTTTGCTGTTATGGAATGACTTCTACAGGCTTGAAGTGAATTAGGGTATGTTCTTGGGGCAGTCTCCTCTTCACTAGGGCTTTGGAAAACTGCATGTATTCCCATCTGCTGAGGCTGTGTCCCAGGCAGTTTCTAGAGCCACCTGTCAGGACAAGACTTTGTGAATTTGGTAGGTGTCAGGTGGTATCCACGTAATAAGTTCTGAACATCAATGCAAATTCATGTATGTATTGCACTGTTAAGTCTTGGTGTCTCAGATTAAAATGTGCATTGCCAGCATGGAAAATAATGCGACTGATGGTGCTGCAATACCAAGACACCAGTGGTGTGCATCACAAGTGGGAGTGAGCAGAGAATGTTGAACAAGTCACTTTATATGTGCTGCCTATTAATTTGTACAATATTTGCATAGCAGGATGTTGATGCAATTCTGTAATACCAGCCTCCCTCTAGTCAGGCTCTTTTGAAATATAGTATTAATAATAGGTTCTCAATTCAAATGCCAAGTAATTTGATTAAACATGGAGAGATTTCTGATGTATCTAGGATATGGAGATATCCACAAATCATTATTGTTATCATTTCATCTAGCAAATGATATATCCACTGACAAATAGCCTTTGTGCTCTCAGTGTTCATGTCTTATCCTGTAAGTTTCATATTAAGATGTCTTAATGCTCAGCAAAGTCAGGAAAGGAGTAATTCAAACTATAATTTGTTTCTGTGTATCAAAGTCTCACTTGGTTTGGAAGTGATTTGCAATGAGCCTGTTCTTAATCTCTTTATACCACTATCAGGGCAGCATAGAGTTCTTAGTAACTTTGCTCCCAAAATATTGTGTATTCTCTGTATCAATTACATCTATGGAACATGTTAGCTATTTGTCCAAATAATCTCTATGTTCATTCTCTTTGCTATTACTCTAATGATTGGTATCTTTTTTCTAGCTGCTCTTTATTATTTTTTTTATTAACTGATTAAGAAGAATATTGTTATTCTGTGTCTGTAGTATTTAGCTGTTCTGATAGTAGAGAAATTCTACAGTACAGCAAGAGAGAAGGTTTTTTACTGATAATACCCAATACAGATAACTGCTTGAGCTATTCAGACTGCGGGAGATCACCAATTTCCCCGTGGCTTCTGCTGCTACAAACTGTGGATTTGCCCTGTGGAGAACTTACTGCTGTACCCCAATGTTCTCATGGTGCCTTTCTTTACTGCTTCTTAAGAATAAAGTAACAAAGTACTTTGTGGTGCCCTTTCTATACAATGCACATGTTCCATCATACTCTGTCCACGGAAGTACACAATGGAATTAGACCATCTTGATCCATCCTTAGGCAGAAATTCCTCGTCCTGCCTTTTGAGTCACTACCTGCTTTCCTTCCTTGTATGCTTTTTTGACATTCTCTGCACTGAGTATTGGTTGGTAGACACACTTCAAAATTATTTTTCATGACCTAGGCTTTTCACAAATGAAAGAAATTAATTAGAGAGCCTTTGACACTGTAAAGCAGGTAGTGAGTGCCAGCTTAGTTGGCTTGTCTCTCTGCCCTTTAAAGCCCAGATGAACAGACCAGCCATAGCCCATAGCAGGTGAGGGTAGGGCAAAACCTCTCCTTGCAGCCAGGTTCATCTGCTGTCTTTGCTGCAGCCACTCAAGCTCACACCAGTACCACAGCCAGAACTGGGACTTGTCTGTGGGGAAGGACACTTGCTGGGTGTGCCCACATTCCCTGTGCCATGGGGGACACTCCATGTGCTGGGTGTGCTCCTGCTTCCACACCAATAGACAGCCTGAGCTTGTTGCTGCCTGAATACAGTGTAGGTGACCCACAGACAGAAACTTAGACACAAAGGTTTTGGTCAGAGCACATAGCATCTCTCTCTAGAATGAGTGCAGAGACTAGTAGAGCTTCCAGAAATTTCATTCCGTTGGCCCTCCTTGAAACTTTCCACGGAAGAAGTGGTGAATGCCTAGTATGGGGACAGTTGTGTTGTAGTTAATTTTTCATGTATTTTGGGAGCTAGGTGAGAGCCCACTGTTCATGGCAATCTATGTTGGATTGGAGCTGCAGCCCTGACACCAGTTAATTGTGTTGCTCATCATTTGGGGAGGGTGCAGAGGGAGTTGTCCTCTCTGCTTTTCCCGGTCTCAGTGTCAATGTCAGCCTTGTCTCCTCTCTTTTCAGGTGTGCCAATGCTGTTTGTTATCCTCTGGGGAACTGTCAAGTACCTTTATGAAGATAAGGGGTTGGTTTAGCTCTGATTTTTTTAGCTATCTCATTTGTGCTGTATGTGTGCACCAGCAGGTGATTGTTTGCTTTCTGTTCAATGTGGTTTGCTTTGGCAATGTGCTGAAACCTCACATAATTGCTTCTGTTTTGTCTGAAGGTCTGGCATAACATTTCAGAAAGGAGCGTATGTTTTTTTTCTGAACATAATTTTCTGCATGTCTGAATTAATCTGTTCTTTTGCAGGTCAAGGAAAGGTATGTTTTGTTTTTCTGTACTGACAGTATGAACAGTAGAAGTCATCATACCCAACCAAGACCACTCCTGATACTGTGCCTTTGGCATTAGCCTTTACAATTGTTTCAGAGGAAGGCAGCAACCTCTCACAGGATTCTGCTTGAGATTTGTAGTGATTACCCTATGCCTAGCAGCAGAGAAGTGATTGCCTTTTCTTGTTTAAGCTCCCATTATTTAGGTTTTTTTAAAATAAAGGCACATTCTCTGTCTGCTTGTGTTAGTCCTGCTGAAGTCAACTATGCCACAAACATGACTGCTGTAAAACACAAAATACTTTTTGTCCATTTTTACCGTGGTGGCTGTTCTGAAAAAAATTACCTTTGTATATGCTTTATGTACCAAATAGCATTGTAGTTTGCTGGATTTTTGGTTTTTTTGGGTTTTTTTTTGGGGGGGGGGCTTGGCTTTTTTGTTTTGTTTTGTTTTGTTTTTTTCTTTTTGAAAGGGAGGAAAGTGGCTGCTTCTTTTTAGAGAGAGTGGCTGCCTGGAAATATTTCGGTGGCTTTCTTTGTGGTGAAAGAAATAAATTTATGCTCTTTTATATTTATTATAAATTTGCTCTTTAATGGGTTTTCCTCTTACTTAGTTTCCAAACTACCCAGCCAGCATTTTTGTAGAGGATCCTCTTTTTCCTTTTTTTTTTTTTTCTCCCAGACACAGTTGTTGCTGGAGAGATGCTGCAATGTGAAAATTCAGTTTAGTCAGAGCCACCCCCAGACTTTTTTCTGGTGTTTGTGAGTATTAAGAACCAGCTTTTTTTTTTGTGTTCCTCATAGTACTGAACCAGTTCAGTCAGAGCTGCCTTTTCTGGCTTAAGCAATGCTAGGATTTTTTACTTTCCTTTTCAAGGTTGACTTGATGATATTCTGTAGCAAGATTGTGGCTGTACTAATGTATTGCAAGTTTTGTTGAAATTATCAGAACAGGTGTAGAAGCCATGCAGCCTCTGAACAGGCAACTTTCCATGGGCTTATCTTCCCATTGATGTAGAAAATGTATTCAAAGTGCTCATGCTGAGTCTCCCACATTATGTGGTGCTCAGAGCTGATTTATGTTTTCTATTAAGGAAAACTGTCACTCACTGCCTTCAGCAGGCCTTAAAAGGGACAATTTTGCACATTATTGAATTTTCTAAATCTTATCTAAATATTTGTAAAATACAGCAATAAATAACCACGCGCAGCAGCTGCTCTGAAAGGCAAGATTTCTATGCCTTGGGCAAGCATTTGCTGCAGCAGCCAGGGGTATCTTTCATGCAGTTTGCCATAGCTCTGTCACCGTGCAGCAGGCTGTAAATTTCATTTGTGATTTAACTACTTCCCTGGATATGAAGAATAACTGGAAATAAATGTGGTCAGGGCTGGGAATTTGAGGCAGTCCTGTGAATGTAGCTATTTGAATAAAGTACTGAAGCCTGCAAGACTTAGTTGCACAATGGTTTCTTTTTCCTTACATGTGCAAGTATAAACTCCTTTAGAATGCAATTACTGTTTTAAAAAGTGAGCTACTGAAAAATATTTTGTCTAGATTACAAATACAATTAAAGGCAAGCTGTTGTTCTAACTTATTAGACTTTGCCTAAAAAGCTGATACTTACGTATTTTGGTTTCTGTCTGCAATTAAGTATGGGAGCAAAACAGGCAGCCTTCAGTCTTTTTTTTTTTTTCCATTCAGCTGTAGCAATTCAAGGCAAAAAAAAAAATCAGTGTTTTCACTTTTAGAAAGAATACTGGATTGGTAAGCAAAGGCAGAAACATCCCTATAGCATTTTTTTCACTGGACAAATTCTCCATTCATGGCTCTGAGGCTATTAGTTGCCAAGGATCTTCTGAGTGGTGCTGAGCAAACTGTAGGGATAGATCCCAACCACAATAGATATTGGTGTATTTATCAGTGTGGCAATCACAGAAAGCACAGATGGGCAAGAAATCATGTAGAGATCTACCAGTTTTATTTTCTGGATGCTTCAATAGCCACAACACCTTAATTGAAATGTAATGGCTTTTTTATTGCACATATTTATATAAATTTAAAGGCAGCTGGAATTAATGTGTGCCACAGGAAGCAAATTATCCCACACAGAAATATAGCAGAGTTAATGTAAAGAATTATTTCTCAACCTCTGTTATTATAAAGAATTTTTTTAATTGCCTCAGCATCTACTGCAGCTAGTGAGAAAATTAGAACTCCACTTCCAGCCATGCCTGTTATCCCATCAGTCTTGAGGTGTTCAAATAAAATTAATTTCAAAGGCTCCATGAAGCTGGCTCCCAATCACGTGTACCAATTAAGAAGTTCTGTAACTCAGATTCTGGCTCAGGTATGCTGACTGCACAGTCTGCAAACCGTTTTTCTCCAATACCTAAAATACAATTGAACTGGAGGTTGTAGAGCTGCTGGTGGCAATAATATGCTTTTTATGCGCATTAAACTGAAATTGAAAGAAAATAAAATCCCAAGCCCTTCTCAGAGTTGCAGTCCCTGCCAAGGGAATGTGGAATTGCCACAGCCAAGCTGCTAGGCTTTCCTCTCTAGTAGGTGAGCACACGTGGGAGTGTGGTTGTAGTATGGATTCCTCCCACGTGCTGCATGGTTTGCTCTTTACTCTTAGACTGTCCCACTGCAAGGCTTGGGAGGTTTCAGCTCCACCAACATCAGCCAAGCTGAACTTTCATAGGTCTGCTAAGGAGCCTTCGGGAAAAGTGTGCATATATATGTTTTGGCAGATGAGATTTGGCGATGAAGGGAAACCTTTATTGGAGAAGATCCTATGTTTTATCCTAGTTTGTTTCACAGCCTGTGTAGCTCAGAAACCTGCTGGCTTTGCTGGTGACTGTTGCTTTTGAGTAATGCTGAGCAGGAGGCTAACAGTTATTTCCCAGAAATATTAGGAATGCTGTCACTGCACAACAGTGAGCACTGCCCTAACACCTGGGCTATCGTGCACAGACATGACCCATCAGACCGTGGTGGTGGCTGGCTGTGGCCAGAGAGGGACTGAAGAGAACTAGATGTACAAACACCCCCTCAGTGTAAGGTTCACTTCAAACCAGTGATCCCAAACTGTGGCTGCCATGGCTTTTGTCATTTTTCTCCATATCGCCCAAGGAGACAGGAATTTTAAAAGCTGAGACTCATGAGAAAAATGAAGTATTACATTGTTGTAGCATGCTGCTTAGTTGGCTGATGGCTCAGGTCAGTAAAAGTTAGGGATTGTTGTTCCCATCTTTGATTTTACTTGTTTATAATTTTTAAAATTCCCTATGGATCTGAAACCTTGTGCATATGCACTAAAGGAACTGGAGTTTGCAGCTGTAATTGCTTTCCCCTGGTTGAAATCAGTATCTCCGTTTTGAAAATAAGGACAGATAAAATAGATGACTGATCTCATTATTGATATGGGAATAATGATGGTAAGTAATGGGATAAAGATCTAACAAGCAATTAAATAAGATTATCTAACATAGGAGACTGAAGAATAATAAAAAATAGCGCAGGAAGAGGAGGCTAGGAATGACAGTGGAAAGACTGGACTCAAGCAGATTTCCCCCCTTCTCCTTTCATCCAAATGACAAATTTGACCTTAGTTTTAATGGAGTAAATCTTCACAATTAATGGATGATAATTCATAGCAAATTGTGGAGAAGAGCTAGCCATTAGTGAGCAAGAAAGGCTGGTGAGTAGTATTCAGTTGGATTATGATAGCTGCAATAGTACAAAGCATTCAGTGTTTCTAAAAGCAGCTGCATCTGTTTCCATGTCAGCATGATGTGCTTTCCTAGTATCTAGTCCTTAATATTGTTTTCCCTCTGCATTGCTGGAACAGAATGAAAAGCAGGAGATTTTAGTAATGTACTGAAACTTCTCCTTCATCTCCTTTTTGTCCTCTTGCTAGTTGCTGGACCAGAAACTATAACATGAATTACTGGCTGATCATCAGACTGCCTATTCTCATTGCCATTGGGGTGAGTCTGACGCGCGTGCTGTGAGATGGCAGATTTCCCTGAGAACAGCACAATATGGTACAGAGATGCACACGTGGCCATTGTGCATGTCCAAAGGCTAATAACCTTTGAGGCTATTGACATTTTCATTCAGAAATGTGATTTTATGAAGCCAAGTTGGTTTCTGTCACTGGAATTCCAGGCTAGCATTTTGTTTCTCTAATTTGGCCACATGCTGTTATGTTGTTGTGTCAGGACATGGTAACCACATGCTGCAGCAGTCCTGTTAACTCCCCTGAGAGAAGAAGGTGTGGAAGGTGGTTCAGGGAGACCCAAGATACTACTTCAGGTACTGGGCTACAACAGAGCCACGAAATTTGTGGCATTGTGTAGAAATGCCCTGTTCTGCAGGCACAATGCTGTGTCAGGCTCAGACCTCCAGACAAGGCAAGTGGGCCAACCCACACCTTTACTGTGTCTCACTCCCCAGAGAGTAAGTAGGGTCCCCTGCCTTATGTAATAAAGTGCCTGTGTTTCCATGGGTGGCTTGTGCATTCACAGTATGTATTTGGACCACAATTCCTTAGCAAGGAGTTGAGTTCCATGGCAAATTCTGCAGCTGCTGCTTAGCAGGGTGCACAGAGACCTACACATGCATACACAAACCAGCTTTTTGAGTATGTATGCACATGTGTTTATTGATGGTGATATAAATTCTTCTTTCATCTCTCCAGGTAAATTTCCTCATCTTCATCAGAGTTATATGCATCATCATCTCCAAACTGCAGGCTAATTTGATGTGCAAAACTGACATAAAATGCAGGTATGTCATATGGTGGTCTGACACTTTTCATGCTCATCAGAATAAAAGTAGACAAGGACATACACTAAAGGAGTTGGTTGACAAAGGTGGTTAAAGATCACAGTCCCTGAGTAATGCACAGGTGTGGTGTCACACATTGGTGTAACAGCTTGGACAGTCAGTCCCCAGAAAAGCCTCACTGAAACCAGGGAAAGTATTTCACCTGTGTTACAAACAGAAGTCTCTTGCTCTACAGTCTTCCATTAGAATGGATGAATATTAATTAAGTAAGTATTTTTAAAATACTTACAGCATATGCAAGTACTGAATGTGGAGTCTTTAAAATCACCCAAAGGAGGGCAGCAAAGCTGGTGCAAGGGCTGGAAGGAATGTCCTGTGAGGAGTGGCTGAAGACTTTTGACTTGTCTAGTTTGGATCAGAGGGCTCTGAGGGATGACCTCATTGCCCTCTACAGCCCCCTGAGGAGAAGAAATAGAGAGGGAGGCGTGAGCTCTTCTCCCTGGTATCCAGTAATAGGATGTGTGGCAGTGGTTCAGAGCTGCACACGGAGAAGTTCAAATTGGACATTAGGGAGCTTTTCTTGTCTGAGAGGATGGTTAAACCCTGGAACAGGCTTCCTGGAGAGGTTGTCGATGCCCCAAGCCTGTCAGTATTTAAGAGACATTTGGACTGAGAACTTGAGAACATACTTTCAGTTTCAGACAGATGGTCATTTTGTAGATTCCTCACAACTGAAATTACCCTATCTGATTCTAATTTAAACAAAATAATATGAATTGATAGAAATAAAAGCTTTCATTTCAAGGAAGACAAGATGGGATCATTTTGAGTTCTGCTTCTTGTTCTCCTTGCCAGTTGTTACTGGGACAAACTTTGAATCTTGAATGCATGAGATGTTTCAAGAGAAATGTCAGGGCTATCACAGAAATGTTCAATTTTTTGTTTGCAGGCTTCAGTCTAGCCGTGTCTGTTTTCTTCCCGTTACTTAATCACCTTACTAAGATTCATGGTTGCATCCTTCATTTCTGCCTCTTGGAGAATACTTTAGTATTGTAGTCTGAAAAACAAAGTAGGAATAATGAGAAGTTAGCTCTTGAAGTGTGGAGCTACGTGCTGTGGTAGCTGGACTGCTCCTGGCACTGGTCTTAGCTACCTTGGGTATTTCAGTCCTGCAGCCTTCTGAATTAGACACAGCATGTATTTTGGTGCGTTCTCATCACAGTATAGAGTAGCCACGGATGTTACCTACCTTCTTTACCTCACACAAAATTTTAGAAATCCTAATGTGTCTTGAGAGTTTAAAGCAAAGGGAAGGACTTGTCTGAGCTGTAGGCTTTGATTCCAAGCCCACTTACACAGAAACCAGAGTATTTTCAGAGGGTCAGAGGTCACAAATTGTAGCAAGAGAAATTCCACTTGCATGTCAAGTGAAAATAAATTCACAGTCATAGTGGTCTGATGCTGCAAGAGAGGCCTGGAGGGGCTTTGAAGGACCTTGGAAATACTCAAAACTTGGCTGGACACAGCTTTGAGTAACCTACTGTGAACTGGCGTTGTGGCAGAGGCTTCCAGAGGTGCCTTCCAACCTGAACGATTACATGATTCAGAATAGCAGCCAGTAGCCCTCAGACACACAAGATCTACTAAGGTCTGACAGCCCTGGTAATTGGGTGATCTTGTGTCTGCTGACTTGTCTGGAAACAGATTGTTGTGAGATGTTGTTAAGTTCTGTGGCCCAGGAAGCTCCCATGTGATCCTCAGGCATCTTTCACTAACCTGTTGGGTGGCTGGCATGTACATCTATCAAAAGAGAGTTAAGGATCATTCTTGTTATTTTTTTTCCTGTGGTTGTGTACCTTGAACTCTCTCACAGGTGAAGAATGTTTTACTTCAGACTGGTTTGTCTTTCATCCTTTGCTAGCTGTGTCTTTGAATTTGCCATCACTCACTTCAAGACAGTTTGATTGCTTTGACAGAGTGTTCTGAGGTTACAGATAGTTGCAATGTTTAGAAGATTTAACACTCCACAGAGGTGGGAAGGAATAGCAAGTGCTCCTCCCTTTGCCAAGATTTTTTAAAAGATTCCAGTTATTGATAGATGGTGTCTTTCAGATCATCAAGGTTTTGGTTGTCTTTCCCAATTCCATGTGGAGAAAAGAAAACACAGGAAGACATCACAGGTACAAGAAAGAAAGCACATGGCCTCTTACTGAGTTGGGAAGATTTTCCAGGTGGAATGTAGCCAATAGCTGGATACAGAGCTTTGCTCTCACCAAGAAACTGTCTGCAGTGAAGTGGTATGGCAGATTAAAGCGTAGGAATTTACTAAGTTTACTTTGAGGAGGTTTTTGTCCTGCAGCCTCTGGAGGAGGACCCTGCGTCATAAAGTGGAGCAGTGACTTACCAAAGTTGACACTATGTCAGAAACAGAATGCAGAAATAGTGACTCCTGATGCTCCTTTGGGTCAGCAATGGTCTATTCAGTGGCATTGTGTTTTTTAATTTCTTTGTGATCTCAGGTTGGCCAAGTCTACACTGACTCTGATCCCACTGCTGGGGACCCATGAGGTCATCTTTGCATTTATTACTGACGAGCATGCCAGAGGGATGCTGCGCTTTGTGAAGCTTTTCACTGAGCTCTCCTTTGCTTCATTCCAGGTAGCACTCATAGTGTGCCCATGGGCATAAGATACTTTTTAACTGCCATTTGGGGAGCTGCTTTCTCTCTTACTCTTTGCATGCTCCCTGTTCCTTACATTTCTCAGTTTAGCGCTGGATGTTACAGGATTGTAACAGTGGAAGGGAAAGTGTAAGGACTAATTTTTAACAGCCATCTTTACTGCAATAAACTGGTATTCCTGTCCACATATTAATATTTACTTCCTATGGTTCACGTCAGGGCAATAAGAAAATTGTCTGTGATTTCTTGTAATTGTATAATGGCATTGCTGAAAGCACATTTTATGCTTTCTCCAGTGTTTCTGATAGTCCTTGGAAAATCTGTGCTGTGAGAGGTAGCTGTCTCCAGCTGTAACTGCATGTGAGGAGGGCGTGGGCTTATTGTGATTTTTATTTAACTGTTGCTTTAGGTAAGGCCATTTCAAAAGAGTCACTGTCTAAGGAAATCATTATTCTTTTAGTTTGCCTGCACTCTCGCTCATTCCCTGTTTATCAAGCACAGAGCTGTATTTAAGACCACTGTGAATTACTCACTTCTGAGGCGTTTATGACTTGAAACCAGGTAAGGAAGAAGAATAGTAAAGAAATCACTAGACAAAAATAACAGATTAAAGAAAACAGCAATTGCTTTTCGCTAAGATCATGTGCTTTGAGACATAGTTTGGTTAAACCTCCACTCTGCCATCAGAGCTCACAGGGACCAAAGATTCTTCATGTTTCAGTCTTACCAGGGACATGCCAGTGTGGAGCCTCTAGCCCTCTGCAAGTGAGTTTGGCAAAGTAAGGAAACTGCTCTGCTCACTGTTCTTCTGGTTTTTGTTGATTTCAGGGGCTGATGGTTGCAATTCTTTACTGTTTCATCAATAATGAGGTAAGAGAAGACACTATTTGTTCCAATTTGCCTTATCAGCATACTCTATAGAAAAAGGAAATTGAAAATGGTCTTGAACTGCTAAATTGTCCTTGTTCAGGACTTTTTGTTTTACAGATACTTCCCTGCACAGCTCACTGGGATAACTCATCAGACAAATGTGCTTGGAAGGAATTCAGGCAGTATAATTTAGGGTCACTATTTGTAGATGTGGAATCTCACGAACAATCTTACTTACAATTCTGTTGTTTGTACTGGTGGGATTCTTTTATTAAGAATTATAGCTGCTCTTCTTAATTTGTTCTATAGTGCTTCTTATTCACATGTTTTGATGAAAGTGGGAGTGGAGCCCATTTTATTTTATGAACTCAGCTTAGCTGGCTGGTGAAGTGGGAGAATCCTCGTAGCTCTTGCTGTACAGTTTGGTTTCACTTGGTTTCCCTGTGGCCCAGCTGCCTGAAGGCATCATCACTCATTAAAAACTGAACTTCACAGAGTGGTAAACTTACAGACCTAGAAGAAATGTGCCTCTGGCTTTGAGTTAATTGATTGCAAGTACCATCCTCTGTGTCTTCTGCTGATTCCTAGCCCTGTTGTGGGAAAGGGTATTCTTCTGTTTCAGTATTGCAGGAATCTCTCATGTTACCTTCTAAGGGATTATTATTCATTCATTCATTCAGCAGCCAGGTTTGTAAGGGAAGCAAACACTACTCATTTGGCAGTACATTATTAAATTAAATGCCCATCAATATGTTTTAAACTCACACTAAATCTACTTTTAATGATAGCATGGTAATTCAAGGTCACTTATTGAGAGACAGGCTTCATCAAGGAATTGGAATCAGTAGAAAAATGTGCTATTTCTGTCATTATGGCCAGGCTGTAGTCAACAAATAATAGCAGGCATCCCGAACTAAGCTTTGCAGGAGACTACTCACTTTTGTAGCTTGTGGGTAAGATTTTATCGAAGCGAATCTGTTAGTGTACTGCTTACAAAAAAATCAAAGGTGAGTAGCAGCAGGCTTTGCTGCTGTGAATGAATGGAATTTGCTGTTTGTCATGAATTAGAGAATATTTGTTTCAAATGCCTTGTACAGTTTAACAGGTGTACTTTAATCCTGAGATGCAGCACCGTCTGCTGGTGGATCATGTATTTATTTTGATTCACCCTGGCATTTGCTCATGCATCCCTTGTGCGGCTGCAGCCAGGCCTCTCATGTGTAATGCTCAATAACTTCCTTCACATGATATAAGGACAAAGTTACATCATAACCCAAACTTTATTACAAACCTTCAAACAGGTAGGCGTCTTTCATTTGAGGGAGCTTACTGTGTAATAGCCTATTTATGTTTCTAAGAGATCCTCCAAACCCCTTGTTACTCTAATTCTCTAGCCTTTGTAACAAAGTTCATAAAATCTAACCACAATTTGCTCAGCTTCACTGTCAAACAATCCAGGAGGAATTATGTTGCTTCTTCCAACTCTTGTTGTTTTTGCCCTCTTCCTATCACAATGGAAGTACAATTCACTCTCTTCTACTTTAAAGAATCTGTCCTGATGCCAGGACTCCTGAGTTCTTGAACTACTGCCCAATCCTCCCTTTTGCTTTTGATTTCTTTACATTCTCTATACTGACTATTAATTAAACTCTTGGAGCAGGGAGTAGAATTTTGTAAAGCCTGGTCATCAGCATCCATAAAATAAATTTTATGTAAAGATTTTGATTTAGTAAAGTCCGTTCTAAAGTATATGAGAATTCTTTCCCTAAACTAAATGAGAAACTGTATTCTGACACACTATATGTGTCCAAAGACTATCCTTGTTTGCAATGTGGTCTACATTTTATTTTTGTCTGTGACTCATTGACTCCTTTTCTTTTTCCTTAACCATACAGAATGAAAGTTTTTTGCAAGTCCTGGTGCCCAGATCAAGAGTAGAAATGAAGATAGAAATTATATTGATGTCCTTTTCGAATACCTACTTATGAAAAAACATTATAATATGTTCATACTCCATATTCTTACTGTCTTATTTCACCTGAAAGATTCCAGATTTTCTCTGAACTTTCTCTGTAGCCAAGAGTAGGGTCTGTCACCACCAATGTTCTTTGCAAAATGAGTTGGGCTTAATATGACCAGATTTTCTGCTGTTAGTACTGCTTTCTCAAAGAAATATTTTAAACCAAAGAGATGCTGCATTTTCCACCAGTTGGTTCAAGATGCTTCAGGTTTCATTCTCTGTAGTCTTGTTTCTCCTTTTTGCCCTCTTCCTATCACAATGGAAGTACAATTCACTCTCTTCTACTTTAAAGAATCTGTCCTGATGCCAGGACTCCTGAGTTCTTGAACTACTGCCCAATCCTCCCTTTTGCTTTTGATTTCTTTACATTCTCTATACTGACTATTAATTAAATTCTTCTATCAGCTCCATTCCACCCCATTTTAGGCCTACTTTCCTTTCACTAAGATTTGAGATACTTATTGCCAAAATTTAGTTTGTTTTTTTTTTTATAATCAGATTTCAGATTTATTGCCACACTCTCAGCGTCCTTCCCCATTAGCTGTATAAAGCTCAATCAGCAGCTCTCTGTGAGAGGTCTTCTTCATTACCATCTTTTTCAAGTTCTCCCACCTTTTTCCTTCCTCATATAAAATACTCCACGTAAATTTTTTTCAACTTCCCTTTTCTCATGTGTCATGGTTTAAGCCCAGCCAGCAACTAAGCACCATGCAGGCCACTCACTCACTCCCTCTTGGTGGGATGGGGAAGAGAATTGAAGACTAAAAGTGAGAAAACTCTTGGATTGAGATAAAGACAGTTTAATAAGTAAAGCAAAACTGTGCATGCAAGCAAAGCAAAACATGGAATTCATTTACTACTTCCCACCAGCAGGCAGGTGTCTTCACAACTTCTTGCAAATCTCCAGCCTGCCTGCTGTCAGGGTGGGATGAGAAGCAGAAGAGGCCTCATCAGTGCCTCCAAAGAGGCACTGTGCAAGCCCTGCACAGCAATAACAAAACCATCTCTTTTATCAACAGTTTTCAGCACAAATCCAAAGCACAGCCTTATGCTAGCTCCTGGGAAGAAAATTAACTCTACCCCAGCCAAAATCAGCACATCATGGGAGCTTTGTTCTTGGTGTCTGTTTTTCTGTGTAGGTTATATCTAGGGAATCTTGTCAACACAGGGAAGTTACTAGGATAATTATTTTGCTGAAAGATTTGTAGATCTACTTTTGTGCTTAAGAACTGCTTCTGCAAAATAAATTTTAACCTATTCCCTTGGTTATACATTCACAGCCATCTAGGCAAAAGCTTAATTCAACACAGACAGCAGAGCTGCTCCCTGCCCTTTTCCTAATCACTGGAGAGAAAACTGATATTCTGCCATTCAGATCCATTCCTAAGATAGACCCATTCCTACAGTCTTTTGTTCTGGTCTTCCATTCACTTTATCTCAGTGTTGCAGGCTATTTGTATCATAGGTCTACTCTGTCATGTCCAGCTGGAGTAAAGACTCATTTCCTCCCTTTGACTGATGTGAAGGTACCTATTTCTATTGCTCACTGACTTACTCTGTCAGTCAGTACATTCATACTTTTGTTTAGGTTTTGCCAGTAAATGCCTACAGCAGCTTTTTGCCAGTGCTGCCTGAGTGTTTTTCATGCTGACAAAAGGTGCCAAGTACTGGTGCCAAGTAATGCAGTCAGTTCTTTTCCTGCCAACACTATGGTTCCTACATTTCTGGCTTTGTCTGACCATTTTCCCTCATTCTTCTATGCCAAGCTGTCCCAGACATGCTGTCTTTCTCTGGTGTCTTTGTGCACCTTTTGACACAACTCCCCTTACCATGGTAAAATACAAGCTTCTATCTTTGTATTTTTGCTTGTGACCCATTGAGTTGTGGACAAATGGAGAGACGTTCTGTTGTCAGAAACACAGAGATGCATCTGGTTCCACCAGGACAGTATTCGATACAAGGGCTGCAGCCCAGAGCTGATGAAGACTGATAGAGGTACCCACCAGGAGAAGACAATTAGATTTTATGGCTGTACTCCTTTTTTATGACTGCCTTTCAAATTCAGTATTTCACAGTGAGCAAGCAAAGAAACCGGACATAGAGCAGCTGGTTGCCTAGGAAGTTTCGCTCAGAATATGAAGGTTTCAGAAGCCTGGGTATGATGACAAATCTGTGCTGAAACTGCCATCAATGTACTCAGTCTCTTGCTGGTCAGTATGAGGTCCTAAAAGGAAAGAGAAAGCATCTCTCCAGAGAAGGCTCCCTTGAGTGATCCACCTACAGTGAACTTGTTTCCAGGCTGAAGTACACACCATAATGAAATGATTACTGTGGTTGCACTCCTGCCTTTATCTAGAGTAACAACTGTGCAATTTTATGTCCTCTGTCTTACATGTTAAAAGCTAATGGAGGGTCTTACTTCAGTCAAGTGGCAAGAACTTTGCCCATGGAACAGGAAGATCTAAATTCTGTTTTTGTTTTGCAGTTACAAAATCCTCGATAAACTTCCAATGAGTACAGAGATTACATAGTTTAACCCAGAACCTGTGACTAGATGAGCATACTTTGTAGCCTTAAAAAAATCTACTATCTGGAATGAGATAGTGTAATTACTATTTAAAAAGGAGGAACAAGTGTAGAGTGTTCAACCTGTTTAATTGTTGTTTTCAATTCTGAATAAACATTCAGTTTTGTATGAAAGAAAAAGAACACAAATGGTCAAAGAACCAAAATAACTCAGGACATAATAATGTTTAAATCAAACCTGAAGTTAGGACAGAACTCTTAAGAATACCTCTGGTGACAGTATTGAGCAGGAAGCCAGTCTTTTCAGCTGTTACATAGCTGATAAGCAAAATCAACTTAATTGTTAGTACTGGTAGGGCATAGAGTACAATCAGTATTGCAGGTGAATACAATTTAGAGTAAAATAATGAAGTTAAGATTTTTCTGGTGCGCAAAAGAGCTTTATTTCTACAAGTAAAAGTGAATGTAATCATTATTTTAAATGTGGAATGCCGTACAATGGACTAATGAGGTAACTGGATAATTGGAAGAAATACTATCACAGGTTTAAAGCACTTCGAGCTTTCCTCATTAGTGTGGTATCCTTGCTTTTTTCTGATGGAGTAATTTTAAGACCTGATTAATTCCACATTCATTCCTTTTGTTTCCTTCTTTACTTCTCTTAGGTTCAGATGGAGTTTCGGAAGAGCTGGGAGCGCTGGAGATTGGAACATTTGTATGTCCAGAGAGACAGCAGTATGAAACCTCTGAAGTGTCCAGCCAACAGCATCAGTAGTGGGGGCACAGTAGGCAGCAGTGTCTATGCTGCCACTTGTCAAGCTACATTCAGCTGAGATTTCTGCAGATGAATCAGACTGGGAACAATGAACTGTGTAATATACCTGAAAACCCTTAAATACCCACGCAAGTGGCTTAAGTTTGCCATCTCCAGCAGGAAACTTAAGCATGTGCTGCTCATTGCCTGCAGGCTGTTGGACAAAGGTTTCTAGGGAAAGCAATCTGCTAATGTAATCAACACATCAGAGGAGAAATTGATCACGTCTAAAGTAAGTTAAAAGAGTTTTTTCCTATTTGCACACAAGGCCTCCAGGGGTCCAGAACTTAAACATAGCATTGATCCAGTCTGAAACCACAGGGTCAATGGCTTATTACTGTTGAGTGGGCGAGCTGAGTGATCGACTGATTAAATTACAAGGATATAGAATATGATTATTGAAAAAAAAGAAAGGCATTTAGACTTTTCTGGGGATAGGGTAAGGTGCCACCACCATTTTCAGAAAAAAATAATTTAGTGGGACACTACTTGCATTTCAGGGAAGAATCAGTTTTGTAGCAGGAGTTTCCCAAAGTTTAAGTTGAAAATATGCTAGCCTGTTTTTTGGGTAGGTGAAGAACAGCATCATGAAGGTTTATCAATATACAGCAGGTAGTGTAGTGAACACTTCCGAATGCTCTTTTTAAGCTTCACTTAAACTCATAAACCCCCAAACCAAACAAAACCCCAGTATCTGTTAGGAGTCTCTTCTGCAACGAATAGGTGCACATTATCTCTGGTGACATGGACAGAAATGTCCCCTGCATGCACAGCCCTTCCATTGTCAGTGCTAGTCTGCCTACCTGGTGGGCACACTGGCATTCATGGGGATGGGACAATGACTTGTGCTTCAACAGAATGTTTTCCATCTGATCTTTACTGCTTGTGGGTGGAAACACACAGAAGGAAGTCAGCTTGTGGCTACTGCTGGTCTTAGTAGACCTGTCCTCATTGAAAAGATTCGGTAGCTGGCATTGTGGCCTCCGTTTTGTGTCCCCTCTGGCCTTGGTCCTTCTCGCCTGTGACACAAGGGATCCACACGCTCGGAGCGGGAGGTGACCTTTGTGCAGGGCGTGCTTTCAGCACCGAGGACAGTTCCCGCCGCCCTGCCCGGGGTGGGCTGCCATCCTCCAGAGCCTGCCTGCTTCCCATCAGCGGCATTCCAAAATAAACCCAAACAAAACCAGCAACTGCAAACAAGAAATCCCCAACTCCATGAGCTTTTTTCCATCTGTTTAAAACAGCAAGGGCTCGTGCAGTGACTGCATCTGCACTGTGTAGTGCGTTCTCTCCCTGATGTTAACAAGAGTTGCTGGGGGAAAGCAGAAGTACCTTTACAAGCAGGATGTGATCCATTGCATTACTTAATAACAAGCTGTACACATCTGTACTCTGCTCTTACTTGGGTTCCCTTTACAGCAAGGAGACAAAGTGCCAAAGACTAGTTCTGAGCATCTCCCTGTTCACAGGTTTCTTGTAATAAATAAGTAACTTCCACAGCATAGCAGTTACAACTGCTCAGCAGAAATAACTCCTCCTATTTTCAAGTCTCTTTGCACTTGTATTCACAGCCCCTATTGCCAAGAAAGTGGACTGAGTATTCTGGGATGTAACTCAGCATCTTTCCTGCCTGAAGCTAGATTGCTTTGCATGGGATTATTTAATCATTGTATTAGAATTCTAATTGCCAACAGTGTGGATTAGTTTTGCAATCGTCAGGTTAGAATTCAATTAGAGAGGATGTGTTACCTGCTTCTGCTATAATGCTTGTAATTGGGCTCCAGGGAGAAAGACACATTTGCAGGAATCCACCACAGTTCTCAGGGTGGCTTATGTGTCTGTAGCATGCTGGCTTCTCTGCAGGCTGCTTCCAGGCCTTCCCTCCCTAACATCAGTTGCAGAGCTGACTTGGGAATGAAGCACTTCAGATTCTTCAGTAAGGTAAATAATTAGCTTCTGTGTTGTGTGACCATCGATACAATACTTGTCTACCCCATGCAGATGTTAATTGCTGTTCTACAATTTAATTAATTAGTTTCCTGTATGTACAGAATATGCTTGATGTTTCTATCTGACATCTACCCTGAAGTGCTTAGAATAGGAAAAAAGTACTAAAGTTAGTCACTGGCAGATGAAAAGGCAGCATGGTGAGAGATGCAATTTACAGCTGTGAGATGATGCACACTGGAGGGAATAATTTCACTCATTAATATTCAAGAGTGGATGCTAATTTTTAGGGCCTTGCTTAGTTGTGTGAAAACTCGGGACAAAAAATTTCTGCTGCTTGTGCCCCTGTTAGTGAGATGATAGTTTTGCTATGACAACAGGAAGTTGCAGAAGTGTTTTAACTTACTGCTGTGCTGGACAAACAAGTGTGTATAACAAATGAAAGAGGACAGACATAGGAATAGAGAGCATTTCCATGTGTGGTAACAAACCTGTACTCAGCTGCTGTCACAAGCAAGATTCAACAGATTGACATGCTTTTGAGGTAGTAGGCTGTTCTTGTCCATCCTACTCATTTGGGAACTGAGGGCTTTGGGCCCACAAGGATAGCTCCAGTTAACTTACCTTGGTGACTTCTGCCTTGTTAAAATACAAGAGAAAGTACGGGAACAAATTGAGGTCTTAGCCAAGCAGAGGGTTGCAGAGGAAATTTCCCCCCCCTCTAATTAAGCTTCTTCACAACTTTTTAAATCCCCTTTAAAATCAACCCAGTGGAAGTAATTATCACCAAGCAGAATTACAGTATTTGTGTATTTAGAGATTGAGCAAGGCCTCAATTCCAATTTCTCCATCATACTTCATCTACTTCTGTAAAACCTTTTACAAGCCTTTGTTATTCATGCCATCTCTGTTTCAAAATGTATATTGTGCATTTATTTGAGTAGCGTGAAATAAGCAAACCAACACAAAGCACTGGAACAGATGAACTGTGTCAGTTTTTATTTCTTGTGCCTTTTGGCTTCATCCTTACTTATTGTGGTAACTTGTTTCATGAAGCATTACATACAAGAGTCTATAAATCCACCTGGACAAAACGCAACTAGAGTTTATAGCAAGTGAAAAATTTATTTCTAGCATTGCTGCTATGAATCGTTATAATTTCATGGAACTTACCTTATATTTAATATTTATTTGCATGTATTTCCTTGTTTTAAAAAATACCCACAGAATTGAACTGTACAAGATGTCAGATTATCAACTCCCTGTAAACACTATGCTGATGTTTATTTTTATCATTGTAAATAAAGTTTCAAATCACAAAATTTCATTGCCTACGGGTGTTTTGAGTATTATCTGACTACTTCCTACCCTGTAATTAGAATACTTTTTAAGAATGGAAAGATTCACAGTTCGTTGTTCTTCTGAGGAAACAAAGCTTACATGTGCAACTCTGTGTCCACTATGAAGAGGCCTTTGAACCTGCTCAGCCTACGTTAATCAAATCCAAAATGCAGCATGTTGTAGAGTCAAAAAGAATCAGTAAGAACAGTGAAAACTCTGAGGGGTTTTATTGGAGGATGGCAGAATATGTGCAAATGGCAAAATTCTGTGTTGGCCTTTAAATAGCAGCATTTGGAATTCATACAACAGCCCAAGACAGATGCTGTGAGAATGCTATGGAGAGCTACTGTGAGATGCTTAGCAGTGTTAACATATTATATGTGCTTTAATCTATTACTCTTTTACTAGTTCAGGTAAATTCAAAGTACCGCTTTCTTTGGTTTCTACAACCAGTGATGAATCTTGTGGTGGGTCAAGCTTTAACAATGGGTTTAATTGTTAAATTAGAAAAGACAAGACATAACGGAACAGGATTTCAAAGTGTATTTTGTGACTTTTCTTCACAACTTTATCCTCAGAGACACAAGTTCTAGCAGCTGCTCTTCAAAATGATTATTTAATGATTTCATAGAATCATAAAATCATTTTGGTTGGGAAAGACCTTGAAGTCCAACTGTCAATGTAGCACCACCACCCTCCCAAACACTAAAACATGTTCTCAAGTACCACATACATGTGTTTTTTACATGTTTTGAGCAATGGTGACTTACCAGTTTGCTGGGCAAGTCTGGCTCAATGCAATGATCTACATATCAAAAACAGCAGTGGATCATAAAACGCACCTGCCACAAATAAGTCTTTTTTGGCTTAGAAATTTCGAAAACTGTAATATGAAGCAAACAAGGAATTATAATCAGCCGTTTGAGTTAGATGAAAGACACCACTGCAACCCAAAGCAGCAGCCTCTTTTTGGTATATGACTATTGCTTCATGTCTCCCTCAGAACGAGGGTTCAGGCCGGTGCAGGGAAGAGCACCGGGCCCTTCTACTGCAGGTGTCAAACACCAGCCTTTGTGTCACCTGTGGCAAAGCTCTGGGGAGCTGAAACCCTGCAGCTGAAACGCTGGCAGCCGCAGCCGGGCCCAGGCGCTGCCTCTCGGGGCCGCTCCACAGCGGCCAAACAGCTGCCCGGCGCCAGGAAACCAGACCAGAGCTCAGGCTTTACTACGGCTTTATTCGGGACCGGCCGGGGCCGGGGCACACGGGGCCAGCAATAAGGCTCGAGCGGCGTTTTGCATAGGAACAAATCCCGTTTCCTTCCTGCAAGCCCCGGCCCTTCCTCGGGGCGGCGGCGGCGGGGCCGGCCCGGCACCATTGCAGTCCCGGGCGGGCCGGGCGCTAGCTGCCCGCGGCGGGCCGGTAGTGCAGCTCCCGCTCCAGCTGCTCGGCCGTCAGCGTGCCGGCGATGGCGGCGCAGCCGGGGTTGAACACGGAGTAGGCGCTGAGCTCGCCGGGCCGCCGCTCGGCGGGGCCGCGGGTGCCGGCGTACATCCAGTAGAGCAGCGAGAGCACGAAGTAGGGCAGCCCGAGCTCCAGCTCCGCGAAGAACGCCAGCAGCACGGCCCATAGCAGCACCTTCAGCAGCAGCGGCCGCGCCCACACNCGGCCTTTCCCGGCGGCTCCGCGGGGCGCGCAGCGGCGGCAGCTCTGCCACGGGCGGCGCGGAACTCGGCGAGGCGCCGCTCCACGGCCGCCGCCATGGCCGAGCCGCGCGTGCGCCAGAGCCGTTACGGGCCGGGGAGGAGGCGGGGCCGCGTGGCCGGGCAGGCCGCAGGGATGGCGTGCTGCCGTGGGAGCTGTGGGGAGCTGTGGGCAGCCGGGCAGCCCCCCGAGCCGTCCTGGTCGCTGTGCAGAAAAGCTGCAGTTCGCCAGAGGCCTCTCGTGTTTTGTTTGCACACGATTATCCAGGTTGGAGAAGGCGTCTGAATTACAGTCCACCCTTGACCAAACACCGACTTGTCAAACTGAGCATGGCATTAAGTGCCATGTCCAGTCATTTCTTAAATACCTCCAGAGGTGGTGACTCCTGCCCTGGGCAGGCCATTGCAATGTCTGATCACCCCTCCTGTGAAGAAATTCCTCGTATCCAACCTAAACTTCCTCTGGCTTTTAGTCCCGAGGCTGTGTCCCTTGTCCTGTCGCTGGTTGCCTGGGAGAAGGGGCCGAGACTGGAGCTGCAATCTCCCCCGAGCCTCCTCTTCTCTGGGCTAGACAGCCTTAGTGACCAATGCTGGCACCAAAAAGAAGAGGGGAGGGGGAGAATAAAGCACGGAGTGACCAAAGCCTGGGGAGGGTGAGTGAGGTGTTCACAGCCAGGCTGACCAGCAGCATTCGCGCTGGGCGTTCGAGCAGAGGTTCTAGCAGAGTGCTGAGGCAGGGCAGCGTGGAACAGGACGAGGAGGAGGAGGATGAGGAGGAAGAGGACACCGCGCTGGGCTTGGCCCTTCACCATGTCGTGGCAGGAGCCAGGGTCGCCCTGTGCCACCCTCTGCCAGCCCTGGAAAAAAGCCTGTGGTGGGCTCCCTCCAACACAGCCCCACGGGCCTTGCCAGCATCCATCCCACGCTCTCTTTAAATCAGATAATGAAATTGGGAAAACCAGCTCTATCACATCATGTTTCAGCTCTCGGCACTGCCAGGAAATAAAAATTTATTTACAGATTCTGTCTCTTAGCCTCAGGAGTAAAATATCTATCACTCTCCAGCAGTAATAGTCAGCAATGAGCCATCATTTCATCCTGCAGTGCTGTTTCCAGTTACTTATAGCCATTTCAGAAGTGACCTTTGGGGCTGAATGTCTCATGCATGTGTCAGCTCAGAAGTGAATATGAGAAGTCTAATAAAAGTCAATTTGGGTGTTCTTAAGTTATCTTAATGTGGAAAAAATTGTGTTTATTCCCAACTAAATCATTTTTCAAATGCCTATTTTATGCTTGGTTACAAAATGACTTTCTTTTAACCTTCCGACTTTGCAGAAAGCGCAGCAACGAATGAAATTTTTCTCTTTATTTGTGGAAATTTGATTTTGAAATAACAGTCAAAAATGTTTTAAGATAGCCTGCACAGGACATTCTTTTATTTTGATTTCTTTTCCTTCCTCTTGTTCTACTGTTCATAGAAATAGCTCCTTGTTCTGTAGACTTCATTAGTCAAACTAATAGTTATATGTGGCTAATATATAAAATACCACCTTTGCAAGCTGCACCCAGTGGTTCCCATGTTTACTGAAGATTTACTGGGTTTAGTGTGTATGCATCCAAATAGATATTTATGGCTACCTTATAGGACTACCTAAACTGCCATGTATTGTTAGGAAACACATAGATGAGTGCCATGAATCATGCCTTTGAAGCTTAAGAGCCCTCCAGTAGCTTCATCTGTAAATGAGTGTTAGGCTGCAGATAAATACCTAAACAAATTTGAATCCATAAAGTCTTCAATTACTTCAATATATCCTATTTTAAACAAACAGCTTAATTGTATAGACATTTCATTTTGTTTGTTTGTTTGTTTGTTTAACAAACCATGTGGACAATTTGTTCCCTACACCAGTGCCTACAAAAGTTCTTGGCAGTTCACCAAGCTTAATCTTTGGCTTCTCAGCCTGTGGTTGGGGGGAGAGAGGGGACATGGAGAGGCTGAAGAAGACTTCTATGGGACTTGAATCACTTCATGCCTTTCTCTATTTATGAGAAAAACAAATTGAATATAGTGGATTTGTAGGTGTGAGATTACAAGTCAAGTCTTTCTCCCCTTTGCCGCAGCCAATGATAAATCAAAAATGTTGGGTGCTATTGATAGATCTCTAAAGCTGCATTCTTTATAAAGGCAATTCTGGAACTGCCTGTTAACTTTTAGGAGGCAGCAGTAAGATCACTTTAAAAACTTATGTTTTTTTTTTTACATTTTTTCATACTAAATCATAATGCAAAGCAGCTCACATGCATATTTCTCTCTGCCAAGAAAAAAACTCTTTGCTCTTTATAAGTTTCCACTTCAGCAATTTTAAAACCCTTTCCTCTATCCCAGCAATCAACTTTTTGTTATATTTTAATGTTTATGACAGAGAAGAATCATTACATTCTGTTCTCAGCCAATTATTAGCAGCTTAAGGAACTAAGGCTCCAAGCCATAAGGAACTTTGTCTATGGCACTCTATCAGCAAGTGAACTGAAGGAGGTGAAAAAATTGACAGAACAAGAAAGCTGTCAAAGCCATGCCCGAAGTGCAGTCAATTTGATATTTTTGGGGTGGTGACTACAGAGTTTTTCTTAATTAATTTTGTAACGTGTCCACTCTTTCACACTCCTTAAGGAAGGAAGACAACTAAAAACTAATTGGATGACATATTTTTACATGACAGATGGCATTAGAACTATTTGTGGCAAAATATCAACCCAGCTGAGTTAACCTGGCATTGATAGCAACATTCAGATCCTGTGCATGTACTACACCCTTTGCATGTATATCAGCAGTCTGTCACCAGGTCTTGGTGTCAGACACCCCTTGGCTCAATAGTACAGCCTTGGGGCCTTGCCCAGTGGTTTGGAGTGTTGTTGCTTGCTTCCTACAGCTGCAGACTGTTCATGTATGCCAGCTTTTTCAGATATCAACAGTAATCAAGTCACATTAATTCTCTTGATGGATTAATGTAATTCATTGTCAGGAGCTCTCTCCTTCATGAGATAAGCGTTCACACTCACACTGACTTGCTAAGTGCCATAAATGCATACAGAAGGGCAACCTATTATTAATATAATGACCTAGCTTAATTAGTGCAATGGAGCTGAGGGAGCATTAGCTCTAGTTGTTGAGGTCTTGCAGAACTTGTATAAAATAGATTGAAGTGCACAGATTAATATTTGTCTAATTCCATAGAGAGCTTTCTGCATATCCATTTACTAATCAGTTCTAAACTACAGAGAAGAGCTGCTTCCTTTGTGAAAAATGGTCATTAATTTTCCTTCCTAGGATAGCAATATCAGGGTACTTTGCCATTAGGCATAAAGAAAATCTTTTCTGTCTTTTTATTGAACTCATTTAGCTTCCGAATTGTAAATTTTCATCTTTGTGTGATTTTGGAATGTGTACATTTGTATATTCAGCACTGCATGTTAAAAGGTTCTGAGACTCTAGCACTTATGTTCCTGCTTTGTATGCTGAAATGCTCTATATTTAAACATATTTAAAATTGGACAAAGCAGAGTTACTAATATTTCCTGTCACAATTCTCAGATGTTCCTCATAATTTCATGGGAAAATTCAGTTTGAGGAAAAACAGAGAAAAAAATCCCTCACTAGTTCAGTGTCAGCTGTAAATGTCAGATATTTGGTGAAATCATTGTAACAGAAAAGGGAGATGAGCTATTTTACTGCTTTTGGAAGACAACACCGAATGAGCACTCTAGGTGGGATTGGTTTGCCATATTCATAACTTTGATCTGATTCCAAAGTAAAAGTTTTGAAAACTGTTTTAAAACTTCAGAAGTTCAGAATACTGCCTTTTGATTTTTATCATATAGCTAGGGTGGGAAAAGAGGCATTTGTCGCTTGATATTCCTCATAACTTAAGTGAAAAGAAGACAGGAGGTCTGTCATTTTTATTCTGGGTTTAATCAGTTTTCTCTTCTCAAACCCTTTATTGAAAAAAAAAAAAGTTGTAAATTAATTATCAAAGTACTTTTGTGAAGTTGGAAATACAGCTCTTTGGGCTTGGAGTGAATATTTTTTTATTCTAGGTTTGTATAGCACTTAACCACAACAGTCCATACCTAGATGTTCTAATAGCAGCTTGCCAGACAGAAAAAGTGAAATGAAAAGAATGTCAGACAAGATCTTAAAACCCATGGTAGATCTGAGCTCTGGTTTCACATCTTTTTCCTTTAAATCCATTGCAGTTTAAAATGTAGAAAATTCTATATTCTAGAAGGTGAATAAAGGCTTTTCTCAAGCCTTCAAGCATATATGATGACAAATCATCATCCAGAAGGGCTGCTCTATCATTGCAGTTGTCAGTGAGCATTCCAGCCAGCTGGTTGGAACCTCAGGCTCTTGCTGATACATATAATTTCCCTATAAACAGTTCAAACAGGGGTGAGACTTCAGCTGTGCCCCTGAGATAGGTTTACCAGGTGCAAGGGCTTGGAGCTATTTCTGAATTACCACAAATTATTCAGCAGACTACAAGATGAAGGAAGGAGATACTAGGGCATTCCTCTTCCTCCTGGGCTCTAAATGAAAGAAACAAGCTTACCTAGGATAAAATAGTTGATTAGGTATATCTCCACATAATCTACAGAACAAAAGTCCAAACTGTTACTTCTGGCAGTCTGTTGGGTTGTATGGAAATATTATCAGTTTACTCTTTTTGGCAATTTCTCCTCCTCATTATCTCCATATAGCCCCAACACCTAAAACTGGATTTTGGAATATTTATAATGTTTACCACCAGAATTGAAACTGTTCAGTCAGATCACAGCTGATAAATGAGAAACTTTAGGAACAAGGCCTTCCCTAATGTTTTCAATGACAGGAATAAACTAGACAGTACACCAAGAGAATGAGCCTTTCAGCATGACCCAGGAAAATGCTTTTCCAAATCGATATTTAAACATACGATATTTCCAAACTGATGTAGAATAGTAAAAATAACTGATTGTCATTTGCAACAGAAGATTTGAGGTCTAAGCTGCCTTTGGTAATACATAAAGGTTGTGTTGGGGTTCACCAGTGAAAGTTGTGTGATGGCACACACAAATAAAAAGTGGGTACACTGGTAATGAATTTAATCCCTGAATTTATCTTCTGGTTATGGAAAGAATTTTTATGGGTTTGAGAATCCTGAGAGAAAGGCAGGAGCAGTAAGCTTTATATCCCACCATGAAATAAGTCAAAGCTGGGGCATCACCAGAATCACCTGAGAAAAACCTGGTGTTCATGGAGGAAATGGTCCTGCTGTGATACATCATACTAAGTGTGGGCATCACCACAAGTACAGAGTTCCCCGAGAACTCATCCGTATTTTAAGGAAGTGGTGATTATTTTTTAATGCTCTGTGCTGAATCCAGAGTTATCAGATATCTCTGCTATGTACCACCCCTAGAGATGAGTGGTTTCAGAATCCCTAATTAATTTCATAGAAAATAGGACATGAGGATGCCCTGCTAGTTAGCATGACAGCAAAAGCACCCAAGAACAAAGAGTGTCTATTCCCTAGGGCAAAGATTTTGTGTGTGGGTGTCTTTGATTACAACTATGCAATCTAAATTCTGTCCCATCCCCTCACCTATGTTTAGGTGACTGTACCTGCTCTATTTATGTCGCATCTGATAACTGTAATTTTGAATTGAGTCAGAGTCCAGACTGTAAGTGATCTGTATGTAAGGGTCTAATTAAATTTCAGCTCTGCTCTAGGTGATTATGTGCTATTCTGGATCTTACCCCCAGTTGATGACTTTTAATTTGTTAAGAAAATACCAACAAATTTATCTTCATGATTATAAAGAAAACACAAGAAGCCAGATGGATACAACCATTGTAAAATTGCAAAGCAGCTCAGAACTCTTTCATAATGGGAGTTCCTTGCTTTTTAAGTTAAATTTAATACAGTATAATTTACCGTGAGAGTATTTTTCATGCCAGTATTTGTTCTAATAAATGGAATAAAGATATATAAAAAAAACCTATATAAAACAAACAAAAAAAAACCTATATAAAACAAAACACAAAGAGAAGCAAGATACAAGAAAGTTTTGAATCCACAAAACACTTGCAGAAATACAGCCTTTGCTAACTACTGAAAACTATTGAAAGGCAATTTAGGCTCTTGGAACAGATTAATAAATCTTTGATTTAAACACATTTCCAGCCCTTACTTGCAAAAAAAATCCATTCAATACCTCAGAATCCAATACATAATGCCTACCTCTGGCATTCCCAAAAGAGGAAAATCCTCAGTCTTCCTCTAGTTTCCACTTTGACTTGAACTTATTTCCCTGTCTTGAGTCTGACTGTGGGCCTAGAAAAAACACTTATCAGTCATTACATCAAACAGAGACTCAGCAGCAGCCTCCTCTCATTAGAGATGAAGATACAATATCCCAGGTGTAAAGCCCAGTAGGTGAGACTAGAGGAATACTAGGAGATAAGAACAAGGGAACTCATGTGAGACTGGCAGAAGTGAGGCAGAAGACACTCCAGTGGGTCTGAAAGAAACAGAGACACCAAGCCAGATCCTGAGTTTTCATGAAGTGATGTGACCCTGTGGTGTTAAAACCTGACCCCACTGAAATCAGTGGGAACTTTGCCAGGACTACCCTGTGGTTGGGATTACATCTCCTGATGGACTGAACTGAGCTCATACCTTGCTCTCTGCTTGATGAGACCTGTGGGCCTCATACGAAAGATCTTCACATTACTTCCCTTAAAACTAAACTGACACAACAACAATTTTGCAACTTCTTTTTTCTGTTTTTTCTTTTAACCATGGCAACTCTGGTAGATTTATTCTGTTTTTTATACTGTAAGGATGCCTCACAAATCTTACACCTTATGCATTCTAAAATAACATAAATTGCATGAGGAGGACAATTAAGACCTAAACAAGATTAGCTTCTTATAGATTAAAGACAGTCTGGAGTGGGGCTGTGTCTCAAAATTTATGGCAAGTGAAGCTCAGAACTGGGTCTGGCTGTTCCATCACAATAAGAGAATGTGGAGAGTTCATCCTGCCTCTGGTAGGTTTAGAAACCATAAACTGCATTTTGGCATTTTTGTGCTAACCATGAGGGGCACTCAGCATTGCAGCATGTTTGGTATGTAACCTCCTGCCTGGGTTCTCTCTGCAGTCAAACTTAACCAGAATTTCAGTATTTCTCTTGACTGTGGCCTCATAGGCCATGGTGTGAGCAACCAAGCTATGAAAGGAAGGGGGGAAAAAAGACAAGTCCAAGAAAACCATGCTTCATATGTACTGGTTAAGTAGCGATTTCAGATGGCAGAAAACACTGAGGACCATTTCTAGATCGTTTATTTATCTTGGAGGGCAGGAAAGGATGCAGTGCATTCTTTTGTCAGCTCTTCCAAAGGATGACTAAGTGGCTTTCATAGGCAGGACATTGCAAACATTTGACAGTATTATCCTATCATTTCTGTTTGAGCAGTCCAATAATGACAACAATATGTGGCAGATAAGGCATGAATTCATGAGAGAGAAATATTTGCAGATTAAAAGGTCTCACTTTTATGCTTCTAAATGAAATACAAACAGACAGCAGCAAAACTGTCCACATATTAGTTTTGTACAATCAAAGTACTTGCAGCAGAGCCTTCACATTTTGAAGTTGAATTCTGGCCTTAAATACATACCAGTATATATTGTCTTCCTCTATTTGTGGTCCCTAATTTCCTTCTGGAAAAATTCCACTGAATTTCAAAATTTGCTAGGTTGTTTGTTTTTGGTTTTTTTTTTTAAGATTCTTTAGAGTAGCAATTCAAGCGGCAAGAGAGCCATGGATTCAGTCATGACACACTGAGCAGAAGGAGAAATGACAGCCCCCTCTGCTGTCATTTTAGATGATTACCTTAAAGATTTTTTTGTTAATCTCCCTGATTTTATCTTAACTGGGAAAAAGCTGACTGTTCAAAAATTTTATTTCATTTTAGGAAGACTGGGACTGCCTTGTGATTTATTTCTATTTGTTGCTTTGCAAATGACTGTTATAGTCTGCAATTCAGACTAGTTTGTGTTTTGGGATATAAAAAGAACTGCAGTTTTAAATATATGACTTCTGCTCATGTGAGATAAGATTCACCTTTAAAAATACACCTTTGCTTTCAATAAGCGTGATTTTTGTCAAATGCACATTGAATTTCAACATCTGTTTTCTAAAACCCACTCTCTGACTGATGAGCCAAAGAGCCAAACAGGTTTAATCTTCACTTCTTTAATTCATCCAGCTGCACAATTGGGATTACATCTCACCTGCTGTAGACACAGGTGATTCTGACACTGAGCTCCCAAGGCCATAGCTGTGGATTGAATACAGAGGCCTGAAGAGATTTATTTCTATGGTTAGGGACTGAGGTACAATTTGAATTAAATTAATATATACTCCCTCTCTATATAATTCCTGCTTCCCTTCTTTGCTGGACATATGGTCTTGGTTCTGAATTAAATAAGTTCTAAAATAAATGTAAAATCACAGGAGCTTCATTTATGTACTTATGGAAGTTGACTTATTTGCTGTAGACTTGGTCTGATAGTTGCTTTTAATTCCTACACATGCATGAAGAGAGTGAAATATATTTGATTTATGATATTGTGATTTACACAAGAGCATGTGTGTCTCCAGACCGTGGGATATTGAAAATGGAGCTCTGGACCAATACTAAGAAAATGCTTTACTTTAAAAACTTCATGTTATGTATTAAGCCAAAAATGGATTAGGTCTTCCTTTATATTTGAGGTCTGTTTCATTAAATGGATTTCAGAGTTCAATTGCAGATTTTCCAACTACTGCTTTTTCTTTCCAGATGAAATTTAGTAAGTATTCTGTCCTCTCTATTTTTTTTTTAATGCTTAATATCAACATTTTAGATTGAAATGCTAGGAAATATTTCTTCTGTATTCATTAAAAGAAGGTGTTCTGCTGGCCATAGTTTTAAAACACTGGGTATTAGTACTCATTCATGTTCTTGAACAAAAGTGATTTTCAGGAGAGAAATGAGATGTAAACATGGATAATGTACATGAAATACTAGGATTTTTACTGGGAGAACAAACACATAATTATCCCAGCATTGCTTTTTCTTCATGTCATTTCCCAGATCAGTTAGCATGCAGTAAACCAACAAAAGTAATGGGGAATCACCAGGACAGAACTGACCAGGCTCTCTGTAGGCATCAGCTGGTACCTAAAAATCACTAGAGCTCTGGCCTGGTACGCCTCATGGAAAATACGAGCCTAATGCTAAGTCTCATAGGATTGGCTCAGTTCAGTGTTTATTTCTGTGTTTATTTCTGGAAAAAATACCCAGGAGATTGAACAGAATGGCCTCTGCACTACAGTTGTATTTCCTGTGCATCACTACCTGCAGGCTTTATAATAGCCAGATGAACTTGTGCCTGATCTCCAGAGCTGTCCCAATTTGGGTCTGCTTTTAGGTGCCATATTACCACCTCAGCTTCCCTTCACAGGGGAGTTGATTCCCTTTCCTGTTGTCTTAGGTTTTCTTGTTCTCCAGTCTTTGCTGACTGAAGAAAAATGAAATCCACATTCTCTTGGTCCTCCCGTCCCCTCCTCTGCATTTAGCAGGGCCATAAGGCTTCCAAGGCCACTTCTACCTGACAGTGCTTATGTGCTTCATTATAACTGTGTCTGTTCATGCAGGATCTGGGCCCTGGAACAGCAAATTGAAACCAGGGGAGATTTCTGTAAGCAGTTCCCACGTTCTTTCCCTGTTCCTGACATCCCCCTCTGCACGAGTCTGTGTTCTCACACCCCTTCAAGTCCACTAGGTGGTAGCAAAACGGCATTGTTGGGAGCGGAGGGTTTGCATGACGCGTCTCCTCCCTACTCCCGGGAATCTGCTGCTGGAATCAGTCAGGCTGCTGCTGCTGCTGCTGCTGCTGCTGCTGCTGCTGCTGCTGCTGCTGCTGCTGCTGCTGCTGCTGCTGCTGCTGCTGGGCAGGTGGGGGAAAACCCTGAGCATCTTCAGTCGTACAGATCTGGAACTACGAGTTTGCTAAAGAGTAAATTCTTTTTGAACTTTAGGAAGGCAAGGATGTAAGGAAGGGAAGTTGCTTTGCTGAAACAGCAGAATGGGTAGTAGGGAGTTCTTGGGGTTTTTATCCTTGAAAGCACTCTCAAAACCTGCAAAGGAATGTGCATTGCTGTCCCCCACGCACATTGTCAGATGGGTGGAGGTTTCCATGTTCAGCTCATTTTGTCACTATATGCTACCTAGGGAAAATGCTAGAGGTCAAAGAGGGTAGCAAGATAAAGGCAGTTCATGTTGGGCTGATGACATTATTCCTTCTTTTAAAAAGACCTACATTTAATACATCAACTGAACTATCTGTTGTGATGAAGATTCAGGTAGAAGCTTGAAGACCCAAATGTGGATCTCCTTCTGATCCACATCTGCAATGTGACTATCATTAAAACTTAGTAAAAAAATATGAAACTTCTGATCTTATAGAAATTTTTCTTTTCTATATGGGGACAAACTCAGTAGTATTTAAATGGAAGACGAGATTATTTTTGGAGGAGAAAAAAAAAGCAAAAGAAATGCTTTATAATAATTAGAGCATTTACATGGGAAAGGGAAGGAAATAAACAAAGAAAAATCTTTTATTCAAATCCCAGCCCTGCTTGATTCATGGCAAGCTTTGATTTCAATGGGCAGCTTTACCAGAGACTGGGACTTCTACATTAGTTCTACTGGGTCACCTCATGGGACACAGCGATGCAGTCTGTGCCTACCCAGCATCTGCTTCTTTGCAGGTCTCTCTCAGCGTGTTAATCAAAATTACAACACTGCAGGAAACATCTTCTGATGAAACATTCTTGCAATATATTTGGCTAACAAAAAAAGTATCTTTTATTTGGAAAATTGCTCCAGGAACTCCTGACCATCTTTGTTGAAGGGAGCAGGAGGGCTATGATTTCAGAGAAAAAAGCAAGCTCAGCAAACTGCCTGACCCCTCGTGCACATACAACTTCCCAGCTGCTGAAGCCTAATGGAAAGAGTGACAGAATGACTGTGGAGTCATTTGGTGCCAACCAAGTAGCACTAGGAAAGATGCAGTTCGTTTCTCTTCTCCAGCTCTTCAATGTTTAAGCTGCAACAGTTCAGACTTCTTTGGAGAAATCCTCACCACAGTGCAATTTAGTTGACTTGTTATTGTTCTGCAAGAGAAGAGCATAGCAAGGAAAGAAAAACAAACAAACAAACAGAACAAACTCAGTAAGTATTAAAAGTGAAATGGTTCAAGAGCAAAAATTCAGAAAATGTCCCCCATCAAACGGGATCACTTATATTAGCTTTTTGTTCCTGCAGGTTTGATTCAGAGGCAAAGTAATCAATAATTCACATGTTTTCATGATCTTAACAATATCCTAGAGGAAATAATTTCACAGGGAGGGATAAATTGTTCAGCAATTTCTTCGGTATATTAACCACAAGCAGGCCTTTCTTGAATGTCAGAGCCTTACTTCTGCTCTCCTTTTTGTCACTCTTTTTTAAGTGATATTGAAAACAAAACAAAAGAACACAACATAAACAAAAATAAAAACAAACAAAAAAAAGGCCCTGGTTTATTTGACCATTACTTAACTTCATATCCTTTTCACAAGCCAAGTTTGTCTTGGAACCCAATCCCTCTGGTACTTCATTTCTTCATATAAATTGTTATTTGTCACAGTTCCTGCATTTAAGTTATAACCATCCTTGCTCCATTTTTAGATTTCACTGTGAAAAGAATGATTTAAATCAAGGTGAATACATTTCTGTTACTATGGTGGACTTCACAAAGGCTTTTCCTGGTGTCAGATATTCTCTAGCCTCTTGACAAATACCATTGCTTTTGTAGATGATTTTTCCCACTAACAGGATATGTAGCCTTTCACCTCTAAGATGCTGTTTTGAATCCTGCCCTTCTCAATTGCCAAACAAGTGTCAAAGAGCAGCAATTTAGACTGCATGTCTCGAAGAATCTTGTTCTAATTTCCAGGGAAAAGATGTTCAGAAAGCATAGAAACAGTCAGTTTAGCCTCTTTCTTCTGAGATTGGCCTTGCTTACCAAAGACTTTAATAATCAGAAAAGTTAGACCAGCTCAGTTATGAAATAAAGTGGACATTCCCAGTAAGTCATGGAATTAAATATCTTACAGATTTAGCAGACTTCAGGGTCAGAGGGAGGGTATCCAGTGAGCAGAAGCTCGTGCTGTACATGCTATGCTAATGGAAGCCTTAATGCCTTTGCTTTCCCTCCACCATCAAGAAGGGTCTGGGGACTGCAGCATCCCCAGCACACTTAATGATTGTTTGCCTCTGTGTGGTGCTACCTGTGCTTTCCCCAAACCAGGGCTTGTGTACAAGCAGAAAAAACACAGGTTCCCTTTATGTATGCCTGAAGCATTCCTATCCCATGGTTAAACAGAGTATTCTGTTATCATGTTCTTCACGGATGATGGTCCAGGAGAGGCAGTTGTAATAAACTCTCTTGCCCCATGCGATTTCATTAACCTTTTTCATTTGGTGACTGTAAGCTTTGCAACCTCAAATGTCACCTTATTTTCTGCCATCAGATGCATGGGTTAGTCATGCACAGTTTTATTTATAAATATAGTATCACCTTGTTTATTTGAGCCCCAGAGCCTGAACAAATGGGCATGCTGAGGCTCAGCATAAAGTTCAGCATTTTCTGAGCACACTCTGCTGCCTTAGTAAGAGCAGTAAATGTCTTCAACAAAGGGGAGACCATCAGGAAGGAGAGCAAGCAGAAGCAGGACTAAAATTAAATCCAAGGCTTTACAGGCACACACAATTAAATGGAATTAAATTAAAAAAAAAAAACCAACAAATGCAAACCAAAACACCAGAACTCATGCACACCATGCATGATGCATGAGACAGGGAAGAAAGAGCTGCCCTGACCCATAGTGTGCTGGGACAATAGAGATATTGCAGTTGGCAGTTGGCTCTTGCCAGTCCTCTTCTTGTTGCTTCCCATCTTTGCCTTCCTGGGGGAGTAAAGGAGAATTCCAGCTGCCCTGGGGCTGCCTTCGTGAGCCATTTTCCTTTTCTGTCAGCTGCTCTGGGCAGACACAATGTTCAGGAATTTTCCAATTTTTGGGTTAGAAAACGATCTTTTTGGTTCTGGCAGGTCTCTCCCTTTTCTTCCGGGTGCATGCTGAGGTGAAGAAACTGCTCTGTTTCCCAGCACTATCTAGTGCATCCATGAACAACTTCCCCTTGGCTTAAGCAGTCTCTGAGAGACCTTTTGTCCCTGACATAATTATAAATGTCCTATTTTGACTTCACAATCTTCAACCTTTTTTTCCTCATACCTTTTGTTGCCTTACTGACGTTTCTGCTTTTGTTGACTTTTTTCCAGCATTTTGCTATTTCTTTGGCTGTGTCATGTTGTGTTGATCCTACTGATTTATATTTTTAGTGTGTCTTTATTTATTCCACACCCCAACCTTGAAATAACTCATCATTTTTTGCTCATCAGGTACTTCTGACTTGGTAATAAATTTCTTGAAGTCAGTCATTCTTTCCTACTCCAAGCCCATGCAATTTTCTTCTATACTCAGTAAAGTCCATAGCCCTCCCTCAAAAGGTGAATGGAAGTCATGTTTGTGCACATTGGGACAGAGTTTGGCAACAAAAACTTCTGTTTTTCCATGTGTTACTTTGCAAAAACTTAGAAATATTTAAAAAGTGAAGATTTTTACCAATTCACATTTTGCACTACAGCAGAGATGTTTATAACCTTAGTGATGTAGGTTTTCACTTGTATCCACTATCCCAAAATAATGAGATAGGTGTTTCTCAGGGGATGAGCATGTGAGGTCAGTGAATGTTTCCTGGGGCTCTCAGGTCCCCTACTTTGAGCATTCACCTACCTGCAAACCTAAGCTTGGTTGTTTTTCAAATATTTGGAAGGTAAATGGAATAATATGCATTTGGGTAGATACCTGCATATAAACATTCAGTAATTTTGCTGTTTCACAGACCTGGCTCAAGAGCTTCAGTCCCTTTTTCTGGATTCTAGCAACAGCTTGCTTCAGGGATGCTGGAAACACAAAAGTTTGCTACACTAACACAAAGCTCTTGAATTGGAAGATTCTATTAAAAGGCACAGAGGATTATTTAGCACCCCGTTAACTTAAGTGGTACTAGGCTTAATGAGGGAATGGATTTAGTACAAAACATGAGCCTGAATGTCCTCAGTAGATGAGAGGACATTCATTTAAAAGGGACAAATTAGTCCTGAAATTCTTCTGCAGGTAAAGTTATTTCATTTTCTTTATTTTTATTTATGGCTGAATTAGATAAATTCTCAATTCGAAGCAACATAACATTCATAGTTTTGCTCTTTAAAACAAACAAACTAACAAGTAGGTGTTTTGCTGAGTTGTTTAGGAAGTTAAATTACATGTCATAGTTTTGAGCATAATATCAGCTTCAATGTTTTTCAGTCCTGGATGCCATTTTATGTAACTGAATACCAGTGAGAGCAAGTAATCAAGGTCAAGAGGATAGAAAAATGAGCCTTAACAGTTTGTTGGAAAATGTAAAATCAACGAGACACAGGCTGCTGTTTCTTACTCCATATCTGATGACTGCACTTGAAGGCAAACCTTTGGTTTTATGCACTGAGCCATGGGGAAAAAGTTTGCAGAATTTTTTTTTTATTACTTTACAAAATTACTTACTTCACATTTTGATGTGCTTTACTGAGGTCACACAGTAATTTTCATCAACATTCTGCACAGGAGTTTGTATTCCTCTTTGTACAACACCAACAATTCCACGGCTGTTTGCTTACAGGTCACAGTCACAGGCTAAGCTTCTCAAAGAAAAGATTTCATGTTTTGTTCACTTTCTTGCTCTACTTTTACAAATCATCTATTTTAAACTTTGTAATGAAAAATAAAGAAACAAACAGAGGAGCTAAAACTGGCCTCCCATCTCCCTCAAGTCTGCATTATACTTCTGTTTTCCAAGGCACCTGGAAGAGCACAGACCAAGCCGTCCTGTGTGCATCACATTTGAGTTCCATCTCTGAACAGAAGGAAATGGGGCCCTGGACCCCCCAAACCCTTGGAAACAGAATGAGGCAAGCTGTTGGGGACCTAACTGAACCAAAAGGGGAAATTTCTGGTTTGGATTTTGAAAAGTTTGCAACACAGGCAATAAAAATTTCCCCTGAGGTATGTACGAACAACTGCACTGCAGCAGCCTAGTGCTTGTTTATAGGACATTATAATGGCAACTGGAGAATTCCTTTATGTATATTGTTGCAAAATGGCACTGAGCAATATTTATGAGTATATTCTTGAACATTTTTTCACACTGGAAGTGACTAATCCTGTGCATATTTACCGAAAGTTTCTCAGAATGTCAGGCAGTGCCAAGGAGCAAAGTAGTCAGACCATTGTACAAACTACAGTGTAGCTGGTAGCAAAGACACCTGGCACAGGAAGAAAAGTTAAAACCCCCAAGTTTCCCTTCTGCTTGAGCAGGATTTCTTGACAATGTAAAATTCTTTTCTTCGAGAACAAAGTGCCTCTTCATTGAAGAAGGGTCATTTCTACTGACAACAGGCTTCCAAATTCTGAAGAAGAAACAAAACAGTCAAATATTATATATTATATATTTATACATATAAAATATTTCTATAGAGTTACATACAGAAATATATTTTCAATAACTTGTAAAGAGCACTACACTATCAAACTTACTTTTTACAGCAAATGGGACATATTTGAACGCTCCAGATTCTTTCTCACAGATGTCACTCGCACAGACACTATCCTCCTCATTATTGTACATGAGATTTGTAAATTCTTCTGCTGGAACTACTGATATATTCGTTTTAAAACAACAAACAGTATTTCCTCACATGCCAAGGAAAACAGGAATTTTAACATCCTAAGCCTTCCCTAGAGATGGCAGGATTCCCTTGGTTTGTGTGTTACTACACAGAGTTGCATGTTATGCCAGTGTGAGGGAGGGGCGTCTCCTCTGGTTTTTTCCACTAACTTGACTGTGAGGAGCTCTTTTTCCACAGACTCCTATTACGAGTCTTCTTGTTTCCTGACTTTGCTCATCATTCATTTCTGAATCCACCAGGAAGGACAATTTTGTACAGGGTGGGGGAAAAAATAATTGCATTTGCCCAGACTCCTGTGGCAAAGCAGCAGGTATGAGAGGAGGAAGCATGACAGGTTAAAGCTGGTTGGGTCTCTTTCAACTTGGGTCCTTCTTCAGGAAACCCATTGCCTCCCACCAGTCAAAACTTTCTGATCCTCATCTGCTCACCTTTCCATTTAGTCTCTGCTTTCTCTCTGCCACGAAGATCTGTGTGTGGGCTTCTTCTCACGAGGGACCAATGTTCAGCTGAGCCACCAGCCCTCTGCAGTCAGGGCACTGCTGCTCTGCCTGACTGTGACTCAGGAACAGCAGGGGCCTTCCTGCTACCCTTGGTACTTGGCTCCTCTCGCCCCAGGTTCATCTCCTATCACACAGTGCCACGCTGTGCTGCCAAGTATTCCACTTAGGTAACACTTGGCATTTCCAGCCCCGGGGCCTCAGCACTGATGCAATTTCCAAAATTATTTTTTAGAAAGCCACAAATATTTTGAATTCCTAGCAACTGAAAAACCCCAAAAGCAAGACAGCAGCATTCTTCTTGCCAGGAAGGGAAGAGGAAAGGCTGTAGTGGGAAGCAGAATGGTGGATTGGGCACTGCTTAATCTTTCTATTCCCTCCTCTTCTTTTAAAACTTGCTGGTAATTCAAGGTAATGGGAAGGGGAAGAAAGAAAGACAAAAACTGGGGTGGGGGAAATAAATTTTGGAATCGTTTCTCCAGGAGTAGAAGTGGAAAAGATCACATAAAGCAATGCTGGCATCTTTCTCTCTCTCTTCTCTAGCTTCCTACCTCCATAAAATCCACTCATCAATACAGGTGAGGAACAGATGCTATTACTTTTCCCCCTTCTTCCTTCATTAAAAATAAACAGAGGCATAGCTAATGGTTAATGCTGCTGAGTTCATGGAACAAACAGTTCTCTTTTCCCATCTTGCCTGTAGTTCAATTATGAACTTAGGCTGCCTTCAGGCTACAAAGGGCAAGAAAGCAGGAAATACATATATCCAGAAATGCAGCCAGTGTTTGATGTCTCTGAGCTAAAATTAAATAAAATTGAAGTGGAGAATTAAGGCAATATGCAAACCATGAGGCTTGGAGTCTAGTGGAGAAAAAGCAAAAAACCAGGTTTGAGATAGCTGAGAAACTTACAACATGGAGGACTTCCAAATTCAGCAGTAATGCTAGAAAACTGTTTCTGTGAAGGTTGTTAGTAAATGATCTTCGAAGTAGTCACAGATTAAAAAATAAATTAACAAAGTGTGGCTGCTCTCACTGTGCCCTCTGGGTTTGCCAGTACTGCACAAGCAAGGTGGGAGGAGAAAAACCAAGACCCCGGGGTCAGGAGTTAGAACAGTGACTGAGAAACTCAAAAATCCTGTAGGGATACAGAGGAGCCAGAGAATGGGACTCATCCTCACACTCCTCCAAAACACATGGGAAACTTCAGGATTGCCTTGGAGTATCTGGTTCTCTGAAGATCAAAGATCAGTGCTTACCTGTTAGGGAGGTGAGAGCAGAGGGGAAGCACCACGCTGGGTAAGGATGCTCAGATGCTCAAACAAATCTGACACTCAACAGTGCCATAAGCAGGCACTGGACAACTTCACAGACAAAGGCCAGCAGGCTTCAGCTCCTGATCTGCTGGAAGAAGGGAGCTTTCCGTCTGGGTTATTCCTTCGTGAAAGACGACAGTGTGCACAGAAGCCTGTCAGAAGGGGAAGAAGGATTTGGAGCTCTAGCACAAACCAAAACTAGCCCCCCCAAATGTTTCCTTTAAGTGTGACCCACTTTTTTCTGCAGCTCAAAGCGAATCAGAGCTCTTAATCTCAGCATTGCAGAGAAACACATGACATCAAGGAATTGATCCAAAGTTCACTAAGCATCAGAGGAATGAACCTGGCTTGCCTTTGGATAAAATAAAATACAGGTGTTGTATTTAAAGGATTAAGAAGCATACACAAACTAGCTGATTTTACAGAACATATAAGGTAACTCTTAAATGAGGAAACCATAAAACATGATGAATAGCACAGGTATGCTCAAAATTATTATGAATGTAAAATTAATAATTATAAGTACCTGATTACACATGCAAACCTAGCTTTTCAAAAGTCAGGTAGGTAGGTGTTGAGACCAATTTCTAGGAGAAATGCTGGGGAATGTCTAAAAGAAAACTGCATATTTAAAGAATAATGCACCTCAACATCACACACAGCGAGATGTGCAGGATGTAGATTCTGAAGACACAGCACCTGCATACTGCAGACTCTGAAAATATCCAGCTGAGGCAGAGTAAAAATATACTGTAATTTTAACCACTGTGTAGATCCCAGAGAGCTGTCTTTCCAGCTGGTGTCTTTCCCTACATCATTGAATGAACTCACCTTGTTAATCAGCACATGATTTTTCTAGAACAGTTGAGGGCTAGGTGAGCACTATAGGAAGGACACAGTTTTGAAAGGGGAAAAAAGTCCAGGCAAACAACCACCCCAAAAACCTAAATGAAAAGAAAATTCCAAATAGCTTCTTTACAGTTTTACCTCTTTAATATATACAGATGATAATTAAGTTAGATATTGGTGTCCAAATTACAGCCAGTAATATTTACATATGTATCCCAAAATCCAGCTATCTTGACGCGAAAGGAGTCCTGAAGAAAAAAACAAAAATAAAGAGCACTTGTGACAGAGCACCTCATCAACTTTGATATGTTGACTTACATTTAAACCTAAGACTGAAGAAGAGAAAGAAAAAAGCCTTTAGTGATGTTGGAAGATTATCCCTTGTTATTAGAATAACCATGGGCTTTCAAACAGAAGCCAGAGTGGGTTATTCAAGCCCAAATGCCCATTTATGTTTTAGAAAATAAGAACCCAGATACTACTGTGAAACAAGATGGAGATAATATACACTCCTTTTTTTTTGTTTTGGAACCATTAGCACAGGTGATCAGATTATGAGTGGGATGAATTAATTTTGGAAAAAAGAAAAGTATAACAGCGTACTAATGCATCGTCCAAGGACAGTGTATTGCTAACCTAATAATACACTTGTTATGTTGCTAATTGAAATGTCCTATTAAACAAAATCAGTAATTACAGTCTTTTCCCTAGCTGACTGCTGAGATTGTCACAAAAGCGGTTATGATTTACATACATTTTTACTCTTTTTTTTCTTTGCTAGAATACGAAGTCTCTTCTCTGTGAAGGATCTGACCACTAGTTGGCATTGTTACTTCACTCAAATAAATAGCCTTTACACGAGGTGTTCAGCTACAAAACTCGACCTCTACATTTTTGAGCTCTAAGTTTCATTTTGCAACATCTGGACATGGTGATGAGGGAAAAAGGGAGGAACAAGTAATATGTGATTGGAAAATTATTTCCCCCTCACCACCCTGTGTATCTCTTTCAGCAAATTTTTAGTTCTACCTTGAATTCTGTAAGAGTGAATCAATATAAAGTGTATCTGTGGAGGGAAAAAACCCCAAACCAAATCACAGAGATAGTCCTGCACACTTAAGTCCAGGCTGTGAGTGAAGACCCAGTAGCATTCCTGGCTCAGGAGGCCTAAGTAACAGAAACACAACCATTGAATGCAAACATGAACTACAGACCCTTGTACCCCTTGAGCTGCTATTTATGGTGCCTTATGCTCTGTTCTCCCAGCTCTGAGATGCTGGTAACAAGTAAGTGACAGCTTTTCTGCATGGAGATTCTGTCAGTCGTGGAATAAAACAAGAGTGTTTTTCTCATCTTCCTGGAAAAAGTAGGGTCATACCTGTGTGAGTTAGAGTGCAAAGAGGTCTTTAGGGCAGAATCTGCCTGTGCTGTTCAGCCCCTGCTCCATTCACTCTGAGAATGCTTTATCACACAGGATGGGATGTGGGATTCCTCCCGGCTGTGCTGTCTGTAGCTCTGCTGGGCAAGACTGGGGGACATCCCAAGGTTCAGCAACACAAGTTGGTTCTGGAGGTCCCTACAGACAGGGAAGTGAAAAAGAGAACACTCTCGGTGTTCCGTCAGTGGGAGAAGGAGAGGGGATTTTCACCTTTTGGAATCTAAATTATAGCGCTGATGTCGAAACAGTTAATGGTTTGCTTTAGCTGCAAATCAAACTTCCTTTCAATTAAACTTAACATTTTCATGATATAGAAGCAAGCTTTCAAAAATACCCACTTATTGAAGGAAAATGAACACAACCTGAAAGAGCTGCTTTAGAACAAAAAGAAAGATGCAATCTCTGTAATAGTACAAATCCTGGCTCATACACAAACCCACAGACTGACACTGCTGCACATTAACTAGTGAGTCATAGAAATGTTCTCAAATTAAATTCTCATCTACACTACTGACACACTTTAAGGCCTTAGGTATGTCTCATCAACACTTTTGAGCTCTAAAATACACATAACACTTACCCAGCATTAGAGAGATTAATTCCATTAGCAAATGAGAAGTGCTGGGTAAATGTTTACAACAATTAACAACCATGCAGGATGTTTTCATCACCAAAACAGAAAGAAATATGAAATGCAAGCAGCACCAATGTGAATGGTGGAAAATAAAAGCAAAAACTTCCTTCCATTCTAATGAATATTTCAAAGCCAAAACAACAAAGAGCAGTCGATCAACCAGGCACTGGTTTTGAGTAACTTAAGCAGCTTGACATCAAGTCTTTCAGAAAGCACAGTAGACTGACATATGAGAAAATTTAAACTGATTTTGCAACTGCTTTGCATGTAGGACTTTCTAAAGTCTCATGATAGAAAGCAGCTGATTCCACAATATACAAGATACCACTTGTTGATCTAGATTTAATTAAATTAAACCACTCACAAAATTATGCTATGCCACAAGGCAATCCATGGATGATCACAGAAGCTATAGCAAACCATCCCCAAATTTTCCACTATCGAATATCTTAGCAACTGTTTTCTGTTAAAGGAGCTGTGCATTAGAAACTCTCACTGGGTTGGAGTGAGCAGATGTAATGCTGCTTCAGACACCCTTGTTTGCAGTCTGGTCTCCCCCCTCTCAGGAAGAAGCAACTGAAGAATGTGTGATGGCTCCTAGTTTATAACACAGACTGGAGTCTGATATCCAATTGTACTCATTATCAAAATCTGTATAAATGCCATCCACTTTATTTAGCATTAAAAGCTTCCATTCTTTGAAGATAAACAGGTTAACAAGCTTTAAAATCATTAATGAAGTAAGGCTTGAGGAATATCTTTCTGAGCAGCATAAACATTGGCTCAGCTAACATCTCATGCCATCAACGAAGAAAGATCACTAGCAGACCCAGGCCAAGATGCTGTGGGAAATAAGTGGAAGGCAATAACAGCTGGAAATATTTGGCACATACAATAAAGTTTTGAAACCCTTTGGATACTGGGTTTCCAAGCTCTTTTTTTTTTCATTTCTTTTTCTTTTTTTTTTTTTTTACCACAAAGTATTTCATTAGCACTTGTGTGAGAAACAAAGTCAGAAACACCCAGGTGTGGTATGAATGACATGGTTACCTGCCATGAAATGATACAAACATCCCTCTCCTTCCTCCTTCTCCCTCTCCAATTATCTGTTTGCAGAATGCATGTAACAGCACATCTTCAGAGTTAATGTTCTATGATCTGGGTGGGAATACATATCTGTCTGTACCCATTGCAACTGGAAATCCAGTCTTCTTAGGGTACATTGCTAATTAAATTAGCTTTATAGAGTAGTGCTGTACATCTGTCCAGCTTTGCATTTCCTAATGGTTTCCAAACACAACAGGCAGTTTTAGCCATGTTCGACAGACAGATTGAGGTTCCAAATTCCTACAGTGCTGTAGGAGATTTGCATGATGATAAAAAATACCAGCAAATTTCCCTGTGAAAGGAAATGCTGCGACAGGGAATCAGCAGCTCCCTGTTGAGTCCTGTCAGGGAGGACACAGTGCTCAGAACTGGGCATCATACACAGTGCCTTCTGCCCATGCATAAGTTTGGAGGAAGATGACAGTGTGTATGGAGGGAGGAGAAAGGCAGGGAACGGTGAAAAGGGAAAAAACCTATTGGTGGAGGCCTCAGAAAAGATGCAACTGTTAAATGTGGAGAGGATTTTAAAATTTATTTTTAAAATTTATTTTTACTGGCAGAAAGTTGGGATGTAGGATGCAAGATGTGAGGGAATTAGATTTCTGCAGCTCAGAAGAAATTTTTTTTTTCCCTACTGCAATGGCTCCTAGCTATTTAGAGATCTCACTGTATCAGATGGAACCTGCTTATCCACTGGTCAATAAGATGGGGGGTGAGAAAAGTAAGGACACAAATAGTCATGTACTGTGGCACAGGAGTCACTGCATGGGCCTCGCTGTACTTACTCCACAAATGTAAACAGAAAAGATTATTCCTGTCCCAAAAAAACAAAAAAACCAACAACCAAAAAAACCCCCACCGTAAATATTTTTCCCGTCTGCCTTAAAATAGTGAAACCCAAAGTAAACATAAACCAACCGCCCTCTTTAATGGTGATTATAGCCTTGCTGGATTCTGTGCACAATAACAATGGTTTGAATTTGTTAAAGGTCACAAGGAAAAGTACAGCAAGAAGACCTTGCAGCTGGCAGTGTGTTTTTATTCCTCGGCTTAAACCACACAGTAGCTGGCTACACAGCAAGTGTTTTTAAACAGCAATCTACAGGGGAAAAAAGGAATTAACTGTGCACTATTGAGCAAAGTAAATGGATAAACAAAGGTATGACTGCTACCATCTGAAATTTCATAGCTATTTTACCTGTGCCAAAAGCATGAGAGAAAAAAAGTAAATAGCACTGCTCCTTGACTGTACAGCCTAAGCAGGAGGATCTCTCCTTGCTGTTGTGTCTCCTGCATACAGAGCTCTGCCATAACATGGTGGCACAAGGAATATTCAAGGAATCCAGAAAGTGCTTCTCTCCCATGATACGTTTTATGCACCAGAAAGGAGAAACAACAGAGGCAAAACAAACTTGGATTCAGTCAGTATAGCATGACAAGTAGTCAGTTGTCCTCCAGGCCTTTCTTTGAGTAAACAGCAATGTGTCTGTGAAATGTTCAAAACAAAAAAATAAATAGCCTTTAAAGACACAAACTGTCTGTGTAAACAGAGGATGGGAGAACACTATTCAATTTCCAACACCTTCTGATGGAAAAAGAAATCAGCAACTCTCTTTTTAGCAGGAATGAAGAACTGGGGTACAGATCCTCCAGCAAGGCTTCCTGCAGCCCCAGGAAATCACACAGAAGATGTCCAGGTGCCCACTTTCCACACAATACCTACCCAATACTGATAACCAAATAAGGACCTAAGAAACTGCTGCAGACAAAACAGCCCTAGACAGAAGACAGAAAAAGAGAGACTGAAGGCGCTGCTGCTGTGCTAGACCCCTTCAATCAGCAGGAAACTGCTTAACAAAGTTTGTTACGTAGTTTAGGGGGACAAATCTCTGCTGATCCCTAGAAGAAAGGGGCAGAAGTCTTAGCACAGGATTACCAAAAAATAAATACAGTGCAAGCAGTGATCTGGTTTCCTTTTGAACATAGCAGTTACACATGGATTCTTATCTTCAGGAATTCTCCAAATTAGTTACACAATCCCTTCCATCGGGCTTATCATGCTTAATCTCCCAACAATTTAAACTCATCTCTCCTTCCAGTCCTGTTTTGAGCTTCAATCTATGAGTGTTCAGGAACCTTACAGTTTCTGGCCTAAATTAACTAGATAATAAACACTCAGTCTGGGACTAATATTATCCTTTTATATAAAATTTTCCCCTCCTTGATACATATCCTCCAATTCTTTTACAAATACTTGTCCTATCTCCATATAGGCATATGCCAACCAGGCTATAGAAATCAAGATACTTTTATCTCTTTGTAAGGAATAACAAGAAAATGTTCAATCCATCCCATTCTTTTAACCAACATACTAATCCTAGTTGGTGCCTGTCTAAATTCAAATTAAGCTTTGTAAAAGCTAGGTGACCTCAGCTGAACACGGTCGCATACGATGGCTTGGATATCTCTACAAAATCACCTTGCTTAGTATGCCCAAAAAATACATTTTGCTTTTGACTTCTGCTTCACACTGATTGCTCATAGACACCCACAAATTTGATTAAACATCATATTCTTCTCTTTTTTTTCTTCCATGCTTTTATTTGTTTCAAAGACCCAGCAGTAAGTACAAGCAAGACAGTTCACTTCAGAGATGGCTGCTGTGCTACTTCTGCCCCACCACAGGACTTCTGGAATACATGTTGCATTCTGGGGCACTTTCTTAAACCAGTGGCAGGATTAGCACACAAGGAAAATGGATTATTTTGCAAGATTTAGGTCTTGCAGAAATATAGTTCTCTTCTGCAATAAGGAATTCACTTTCTCAATATTCCTACATCAACAGATACTTGTGGTTACATGTAAATTGAGAAGGGAAAATTCACGTAGTTTTTCATGCAGAAATAACCAACAGGGAATAACTTTTGCATACAGATAAGTGAGACCTCACCTGCAGTACTGTGTCCTGCTCTGGAGCTCTCAGCATAGCAAAGACATGTGTTGGGCTGAGTCCAGAGGAGGGCAACAAAGATGCTCAGAGGGATGGGGCACCTGAAGAGCAGGAGAAGCAGGAATGCCAAATGTCACTGGAATTTACAGAAATGTGAAAGCAAAGCTCTAGGGACATTTTCAGAAAAGAAGTTTACCACTGCCAGACACAACACAAGTGAATGACCAAGAAAGAGCAAAGCACTCATGAAAATTTGGCTTCCAGCTTCACTGCTCTTTTGTGGCTGCTGAATGCCACGAGAAAGCTCACAGCCATGATTAGCAATACAGAAGAAAGAACAAGACCAATTGCCCAATTTTAAAAAAAGTTTTAGTATACATGAGGCTGAAGTGACATGTTTCCTGTAAAACAGTTTAATTAGTTAATTAGCTTCTAACACAGGCACATACACAAAATGGTCTCAAGGAAAAGTACAAGTTTTTGGCCTTCAGCAACTAAAGGACATAAATAATTATCAAAGAATATTAACTTACAGTTGAGAAGAGCCAGAACTAAGATTTTAGCTTCTCCTTAAATTTGAATTATGGCCTGCTTCTGTATTGCATGACATCACAGGGGAAAGAAGTAAAATATTACTTGAAAGAATTGCTTTTGTGTGACCTCAGACACGCAGCTCTTGGTGACCCACAGACCATGGCTCTGAGTAGTGCTCTGCTATAGCTTTGGCACAAGCTGGTTTGGTTATGGCACAGACTGAAACACTACCAAGCTGGGAACCTAGGGAAGCAGGATTCCTCCTGGACACCTGGCTTGTGACAGGAGTGTACTGCAAATGCACCCTACTACCTGTCCTGGTCATTAGCCAAGGACAAGGCCTTTATGCTACTCTGCCCCTACACAAACTTTATACTAACTACTAATTTCCTTTCTTTCTGACATTTACATTTATTACAAAATACGTAAGCAAAGCATCACTGAGCACTCAAGGAAGCACTTTCTTTGCTCCTGATGCCACACCTCCTTCCAGCCAGCAGCTGAGCCCTGAGAGCTCCTTCTCCCTCTTGGCTTCATGCTCCAAATAAATCTGTGTGATGTTCCTGGAAGCTTTCCTTGGCTGCTGCTCTCCCAGACCCACACTTCCATAGGAAGATCATCACCACCTTTGGGTTTTGTTTGTCTGCTCATAAATTTCTGCCTACACAGCTCACAACATCATTGAGATTTCTGAGAGTTACACTTTGAACAGTGAAGATTATTATTTTATCTGTGCCAGAAGAGAGCCAAGTAACTTTCTTACGCTTGTTGTGAAAGTTTCACCTAAGTCTTCTTCCACTGCTTTTCCCACAGACTGTACATTCCCTGCTAAAGTCACAGACCATTTCTGATGATCAGCTACAAGATAAGGCACAGGATCATGCCTTTTGCACCTTTGCTCTCTGCTAGGTTAATTTCTGCCCAGGAGTCAAAGGGACAATCGTCTTGGGCCTGAATCTAGAGCCAAGGCAAGCTCTGTGCTCCCTTTCCTTTGAAAAGGGAGCATCTGGCCATGCACCAGGCACCAGAGCTACTGAGAGCAATGGAATTAGGCAAAGCTGAATTAATCCTCTCCCAGGCCTCCCACCCCCTCACTGAAAACCTTGGGAAAACTCAAATCCAAGCTTGATCTTTAGGTACAATATGTGTCAAGGCCACAAAGTGCAAGCTTGCAACTAAAGGTGCTTTGAGTACACAACAGATTTCCCAGATGGGAATTTCCTCCATTATTATATTTAATTTTCCATTTCCTAACATTCAAATACCAAAGAATACATCCAGGCATACTCAGCTTTGAAGAAGGCAGTTAGGCAAGGACTAAACTAGGAAAGAACACTTGGCCTTCTACAGCACAGCCATTACATTAACTCCTCTGAGAGCTGGTCTTTTGAATCCAAACATAGTTTGTTTTTTTAAAGTCACTAGTGATTACCAGGGGAAGAAAATAATTGTTGGGAAAAGCTTGGTTAATTCAGTGACCAACATAACATTTAACTCCATCCCAAGCTTTCTGTGGAATAATACACTGCAAAATGATGGCTTTCTGTACTCTGAGGGTCAGCCTCAGAAAAAACCACTCACCCAGAAATACAGGCCAAATGAAAAGCAGTTATTTTTTGGAATAGAATGACTGGTGAGCACACAGCATTCGGTTTGAACTCTGGGAATACAAAAAGACTTACTTCTTACGTGTAAACAAATTCTATGTACAAGTTTAAAGAAGAAATATGTCTTCAGGATGTTCTGTGGGCTTCAGGACCAAAAAACCAAAACAAAACAAAAAAACAACCCAACCCTATCAGACTGTCACAGCATCTTGTATTCTTACTTTCATTACCACTAAACACCACGAAGGAAAAAATGGAAAAAAAGAGAAATCTTTTTTAGGACCCTTCCAGACCAAGCTGTATGCACCAGCTGCAGAGTCCCGGATCTTTTTCTTTTAAGCTAGAGCTGCTCCAGCTAAAAGCTTTTACAATCTGCAGTTAAATCAGAAATGTATAGCAAAGGGACAGTGACCAATATAATGTGAGCCTAAATGTAATTGGAGGTTTTGTCAGTGTAAGCCAGTATTTTCTGGAAAAACAAACACATCAGCATCACCCACTTCAGCTCTAATCCTTCACCCGTGGTGAGGTATAAGTGATGAGACTGAGTGTAAACCTTGGCAGTACTGCCAATGCCTGGGAGAAGAGGCCAGGCTCTTCCAAGCCCACAAATACAGAAAGAAGCCCCATAACCTTTGACAAATGCGAAAATGTTACATGGAAATAAAAACTCGGCTGTTTGTCTGAACAAATCACCACAGTAAAATGTGCTTACAAGCAGAAAACTTGATCTGTAGTCAGGAGATGTTATAATATTTTCAGTAACTGGACGCTTCTGCAATTCCACCGCTACTTTTAATCAGATTTACTGACTGTGTTTTACAAAATTGTCATGGAGAGCCAAAAGGAGCTCTCATCCACCCTGTGTGCCTCTGCCAGCACAACAACAATTGCTGTCTCATTAGGAATTGCAAAACATGATGATTGGAAGAAGCCCTTTCACTCCACATGAAAGCAAAGAAAGAAAACACAGGTGAATTTGCTCTGAAACAGTATTAGGGAGAAAAAAGCATTGCCTTCTCTTTTCAGAATGTTTCCAGTTGTTATATTTTTATTATAGTGCAGTTTGTTTTAAATATCAGAAAATGCCATTCCCAGGGTGAAGTGAAACTGAAATACTGAAAAGTTCTCTGATCTTGGCCCATCAGTGAAAGCAGTTTGAAATGTCTGCTTCTAGTAGATGTTTTGTTTGGGTAACTTCCACTGGGGATTAAGTCTAATGCTTTATTTCCATTAGAATGTCCTTTGAACAGCATTTTATAAAAGCTTAAATGAAATGAGAAAACACTTAGGTCAGAACTTGTTCATAGCGGTGTTTCTTCAGGACTTCATTAGCCTGGGATTGAATGAACTGTGTTCTATCAGCTGACAATCAGTAAATAAAAGTCTGAGCAATTATGTTTTTTTCAGTTCAGTGGCCCTTTCACAGCAACACCAGCAAAGGAGCTTTGTAAGACAGAATGTGAAGCCATTCACTGAGAGACATTCACTTTCACAGAAAAGGACAAATTTGCTTGCTGATATGTCTACAGTCATGCATATGTGGAACCTCAGAATACAGTCAGCTTAAAATAAATGTGTCAGATATTGCAGTCTTTGGGCCAGGTTTTGTTCAAATTTAGACAGGCCTGTACCTGGGTCACATCTGTCATTTCACTGAATTTAAAAACAAAACTAAACTTTAAACTGGATCAACAAAAGCATTGTCTGGACCTCTGAACACAGCAGAGAATCAAAAGGCATTTAAAAGTGTTTGAAAAGAAAATCCTCCTCCTTTAGGACTTCATTTTATGGATTAATAAATAAAAAAGAATGAAGGAAAATGACAGTAGGCAAGTGTGAGAAAACATCACCTCTTATGCCACATACTTTAAATCATAATCCAATCTCTAGCTTCTAGGGATTGGTATAAATCCTGCAGGATGAAGTATATTACCTCTCCAAACTTTTGTTCATATTATTTATTATGTCTCTTCTGATATCACTTTTTCTTTCTACAATGAGCTGTAAAGAAGTGAAGTACACAAATATTTCTGTGGTCACAGCAGGCCTCAAAAAAAACCCCTTCTACAGAGCATTTCCCTGCAGGATGTTCCAGCTTGTTTTCAGCATATAAATGTGACAGAGAACCAAAGCAGTAATCCCTAAAAGAAGGAATAGCATCAGGAGAAATATGTTGCCAGAGTACAGTGTGCTTCCGGACAGCAGTGAAAATGTTAGTCATGACAGCACCAGAGTATATGACTCCATGGTTAGCCCTGAAAATTTGTCCTACAATAAAAAGTCTCTATATTTCTTCTTACATTTTTAGCAGGGAAAAAAAAAGGGCTACTCCCCTCATTTGCAGTAAATTACAGCTCCAGGCAAAAACTTCAGCAGAAGGGAAACATTTCTGACCATCCACTTTTATCTATACACAAGATACAATCAGTTTCTGTAGCAGAAAGTCTCCAGCACATTCAGTTATAATTTCATCCAAGGTTAACTCACATCCCTCACCCCTCCCCACCCCAAACCTGGTCTTGCTCTGGAGCTGCAGTGTTGCTCTGGAACACGGTGGTGATTTTCCATTCTCTGTACAACACAGTCTCTGATGTTTCTCAGGTGTCTTGGCTGCACAAATCAGGATTTTCTAACCAGACAATCCATTTCTCCATGATGCACCACGCTTAAAACTGCCCTCCTCAGAGTAATTCACGCCTGAAAATAAACCCTGCTTGTTTGTTTAATTTGTTTCAAGAAAAGTAGTTATTAATAAGTTATTAAAATAGCATCCTTCCCCCCACTGGTATTGCTTTTCTTTCGTATTCATCTGAAGTCTTCTCAAAAATCACTGATTGCAAGAAGGGGGCAAAGGAAAATATTTTATAGAACATAGTAAAACAAGTGAGGGGCAATGGTGGTTAAGCAGAGGCTCTCACCATGCTTGCCTTTCTTTCCCCACCAGCCTTTAGCGTTTTCCAGAAATGCAACTTGATCCTAAGAAAGCAAACGAAAAACCACCCCATTTCAGCTCTTCCTTCTCTTCCCATCTCATCCTTACACCACTATCTCTTTCCAGCCGCACTTCCCTCTCTCCTCCAGCACAGTGTCACTAACCAGCTGCACCCTTTCTTGCCATCTTCCTAATCATGGGCAAAGGTGGAAGAAATGAACTCAAAACAAGCCTAAATACTGTCCTAACAGCAGGACTTGCAGGTGCACAGATAACCTTGGATATCATTGCCATCTACCTCTACTGTTTACATTAATTCCAAACACCTGCAAAACAACAGCCAGCAACTCCTGAAGGAGCACTGATGCCATCGACTGAACCTTGTGCAGAGACATATCAGCTGGGTTTCCTAGGAATCCCTCCACCTTCCAAAAAGCAACTCTGGCATCTTCTCTGGACAAGGGCAAGAGCTGCACATAAAGCTCATTTCCATCTCAAATCCACTCTATTTCCTGTTTCTCTTCATCTGGCACAACCAGGTTCAGAGGGAGACTTCTTGCTGCAACTTCCATGCAGGGAAAGGGTTTGCCAAAAGCAGAACTTGGAAGTTCTGTTGGAATCTGTCTGGCAAGATTTTCTCCTCATCCTTGCACAGGTCTTGTATCCTCCAACCCATTTTTTCCCTCTGATGTCCCCAAATCTGCTTTAAACTTCAGTGGTTTGTTTGAACACCCAGATGTGGCTTCTCTAACCATCTGGAAAGGCCCACAGGAGCTAGTGAGGAAGATACCTGACCAGCATCCTCATGTTTTTCAGATTTGACTGAGGCACTCACAGAACCTGAGTTTATCAGGATATGTACACAGTTAAAATAATTTTAACTGTTTGAGTTCAGAGCCACAATCTTAAGACATAGTTTATTTGTTTATTAAACAGTGTAATGATGTCCTGGGAAACTTTTTAAGTTGCTTATATCCTATGAAGTGACATCACTGAAATGAAACAGCGGGTCACAGTGTCACAGCTGGAAAACTTGAATCCATCATCACAAGATCTTCAAGTTTCCAATTCAAAAGCTCTGGAGTGCTCAAGTATTTTTCCCCCTAAGGGTATTAGCTAAAGATTCTGCTTTCCATGGTTCACTGTGAATAGGACTTGGTACTGAGCTATTGACAGGATGTCTCTGGCTGTGAGAGCACTGTGTATGAACAGCACAGTGCCAGAAGTTGTGCTACAGTCCTGTCCAGCCCTGAAGGCAGGGTTGCATTGCTGTGAGGGGCCTGCAAGCTTCAGAACTATATGAAATACAGGTGAACAGTCCAAGTTTCATGACAGATAAATCCAAACCTAGGTAAGGGAATAGATGTGGGCATTACTTGTTTGTGGCATAATAAGAGAAGAGGATCTATGTGGAAAAGATGTCCATCAAGGCAGAGGATACAGCAATGCACACAAATGCATGGAAAAGGTCCCTTATAAAGAAATATCATATGTTCAGCTTTTTCCTGTTTACCAATGGAATTCAGTATTCTTGCATCTCTATGAGGTTACAAACAAGAGTGGTAGGAGAATAATGTCGAAGTAATTTGGATAGACCTAAGGGCTCAAGCCTTCAAATTTATCTGACAGTGGGTAATCTCGAACAATGACACAGACAATTTCTGCAAATGCTTCTGTATGAAGTCATCTGCAGGGAAGGAAGTTTTGACTGTCTAGCATCAGTTGTCTAAATAGTCTTGTACCTACTGAGAATTCTAATGGGTACCATTTTTCTGTCAGTAATTTACTACAAAACTAGTTTTGTAGCATCTAGCTCATGTGGAAACCCAAATTCAGCAGGATTTTTATGATCACTCCTTGAAGGTGCAGAATTCCCCATTTTCTCACCAACTACAGAATGCTTCAGTTTTCCCTCACGCCATTTTAGTGACCACAGTTCATTTCTGAAATTAATATTTTCTTGAAACTCACTAAGATGCATCTGTAGAGGGAGGAAAAATTAAGTTACAAACTTTAACGAACAAACAAAACAATTTAGAAAAATATTCCAAAGATAAACAGAATTTCCTGTATGGCTTACTGGCCTGGCTAGGATTAATCAGCCCAATAAGAAAGTTTATTAAGCCTTTTTAAACCACAAAAAAGGCCTGAGAAATTTCAACATGATCTGGACGAAGAAAAGTTAAGTAATGAATGTTCTTGCCCTCCTATATAAAATACAAATAATTATTTCTAAAAGATAAACTCCACAAGAATAACTATTTTAGTGCCAATTTTAGTTGCCCAGAGAACAAGGAGTAACCTTTTACAATCTCAACTAAATCTGACAGAGTCAGTTTTCCATTAGCTGTAGCCACTTATTTTTTTAGCACTACAGTTCATGCCCCAGTGAAACAAAAAGGGAAGATGGTGGAAATTGAAAGAGTCCTTCAAAGAGGGAAAAGAAGCATGAAGCAGCAAGCTGGGTCACCCAAGAAATTTTGAACAGGAGGGAAGAATGAAGTCAGATGATTACAACATTAGCAACTGAGGCAGAAAATAATGATCTCTCCTCTCTCACTGTGGACCAGCAGAAAATTTTGCCTGTAGAAACCTTCAGAAGGAAAATCAGGTAAACACTCAATTTCTCACTACATAAGGGTAAAATTAATGGAGAAATATTAATATAATTCCTGAAAAATGGGGAAGATATCTCTGTCCAGTAGAGTATTGCATTGGGGGAAAAAAAGGAAGAAAAATTCTGAAAGAAATGTTTTTTAAAGAAATGCACAGTTTTCTGCACCTCGAAAAGCTATTAAGAGAATATAAAATAAAATCTCTTCCCAGCATTTTGCACTCTCTCACATAACACGTTTAAAGAGAAACAAATAAGTTGTATGGGACAGTGATGAGCCACTGAACAATCCCTCTTTTCATCAGGATCCAGACTGGGTTTCAAAAGCTGCTTGAGGCATGCCTAGCTATTTCTGTTCCACAGCAGTACAGTCATGGAAAGTTTTCCATGTACCACAGCAAGGCCACAGAGCAAACAGTTTATCACTGCAGTGTCTGAGCTTGCACGATAAAAAACAAACAGGGAGTAATATATGGCAAAACCTTGAAAGCAGAATTTTGGACTCTAATTACCTGGTCAGAAGCTCTTATGAATGGGTTGTGTGAGCTAATAAATTTCTTGTTAGAGAACAAGAACCAGTCTACTTTGTCTGGACTCTAATCTTGGGTTTGTAGCAGATTGTTATCAGTGCTTTTCCCCTGGAATTCAGTTTCTCTGCACAGATTTAAACGAATAAGTCTTTTTCTCTTTCTTCAAGGCAATAGCATGTAGTATAGCTGCTCCTACTTTTTGCTCATATTTGAGGTGAACAGCAACTGGCTTAATTTTCACTTATGCTTTGGTTTCCTTTGGCTTTCCAGCAAGAAGAGCCTGCAGAATTCCTACAGAAGGCCTCCCACTAAGTATTTTTTCTTTTCTTGTTCTTCTGTGCAGATTTTAGTGGGGAACCCTTAGACACATGCCCTGGATCTTTGGGGCTGGTGGAAGGGAGCTCAGGGTAGTTCACAGGCGGGAGGTGATGTGGTTTTCTGGTGGCTCTGGCAGTCAGCTGCGCTCAAGCAAATGGGCAAATTCAAGTCCAGAGTTTCTTGCTGTGCCATATCTCACAGCTGAGGACCTGCAGAGCCTACAGCTGCCCTCTGGCTCACCTTTGCTGCTCAGATGCCAGAGCACCAACGTGGGGACAACAGCAACACTTCTAAAGAGCTATGGCTTGGTTGCTCCAAAGATAAAATGATTTAAAAATATGAAAAAGAAAATGAGGATCAAGACTTGGGATTTCTCTATTTTTTTATACAAAATCAGACGGAATTACAAAAAGCAAGGACGACTTGCCCTGCCTTAGGGTGGAGTGAGGCAAGATGACTATAGAATTGGAAGGCACATTTGAAGGTCATCTTGTCCAACCTCCCTGCAGTGATCAGGGACATCTTCAACTAGATCAGGTTGCCCAGAGCCCCATCCAGCCTGGCCTTGAATGTTTCCAGGAATGAGGCATCTACCACTTCTCTGGGCAACCTGTTCCTGTGTTTTACCACTCTCACTGTAAAAAACTTCTTTAAAAATACTTTTTTTAGCTTCTGTAAAATAACAATGGCCTCTTGTCTTTATGTGTCCCATTAAAGTCTACCCCTGGTTATTTTATCTAAACCAATCTCACTGAAATACTAAGGGAAGGTGCCCTTGACCCTTCTGTGATCATGTTATCACAAATGTAAGACTTCTTCAAAAGAGCAGATGTGCCAAACCATCCCAAGGATGCTGAGGTGAATGGAAAGTACACACTGATCAAATATTTGCTATTGCTGATGGGGGGGG